>JACGDI010001367.1:482064-518370 GCA_014898725.1 Jacaranda copaia
ACCTTCTTAAAGAAAAAAATGCATTTCTCAAATATTTTTGTTTTGTTTTTTTTTTTGAACTACAAGAGTATATAAGTCCCTCTAAAAAAAATGGGGAGTGATTCCTAAATTTTGTAAAAAAATAGAAAGCTTAGTATATAAAAATTCAAATAAGAACTAAACAGTAAAATGAAAATAGGTTTAGAATTTTTTTTGTAATCAACTGAAAAGATAATGACAAGGTAATTTTTTTTTTTAACATTTTTCTTCCATTTTATAACTATAATTGGAATTGACCATATGAGCAATTGGCTGTTTAGGCACTTTGTCTTTGTATAAGCCATGCCAGTAAAAAAAAGATCTCTTGTCAGCGTGCACCACTAAAAGCATTAGTTACAACTATAAGGGGACGCTTTTAAAAATTATTAACGAATATTAAGCCAAATATAATACATATGTAGCACGTGTCAGATACACCGCTGGATATATATATTCATAAATTAAATGTAAAATTAAAAGATTCTGCCACTTCCAATGGCATGTTCACAAATCACAGTTGAGGGCTGAGGGCGCTTTCCACAAATGGCTGTGTCTCAACATGTTTATGCATTCCATACTGAGCCGTAAACAAACTTTTACATAAAGATAGAATAGGGCAGCTCATATATATACCATAACTACTATAGTTTTCCAACCAAATTTCTCCACGCAGTAGACGAGTTACTGCAACACTGAGTTTCCAATTATCAGCTACAGTTAGTGCTTTACTAGTCTCCATAGCAGAATGAACTGTCAAGAAACAAATATATCACCTCTTTTCCTGCCTAGTTCCTGATCAACAATCACTCTAGAGGAAGTGTGGTACCAATTTATGATAGTTTGACAATCGAGAATCCAAGTACTCATCGCACCGTGAAGATACATCATCATGAAACAAAAATTGATGAAAAGTACAAATATGCTACTGTGTAGTCTGAGAGATCAAATAACATGCTCTTAATATGAGCAGAAGAAAGGAAAGACGAATATCAAAAACAAAGAGGAATCAAGAAGAGGGGGAGAAAAAAAAAGAGGCTTTCGCATTTTCCAATCACCCATTAAATGGGATCTCAATTCTCGTTTTCAAAATTTTAGTCTTTCAGCTACTCCACAATTTACTTGGGTGTGCCAAAAAATTCATACAGTCATGAGGTGGTGGAGGCAAAGGGAGCAAGATTCCGCAGATCAACTTTCATGACTGAGAATAACACAGGACTATGCAAACTAGCACTTACTTGCCTACATGATGCCTTGTCAACTGGATGTTCTGCATTCAAAATCTTATACTTTTGTAACCTCTTGAATGTGCTGAGAATGGCTTTTACCAGGTGGAATGAAAATTAAGTCTTCCCAGCCTGAGTTCTTTTCACTTATCTGCCACAAGAAGGAAAAAGAATGAAACCCACTTATGTAAAAATCAAAATGAGCTACCATCAGTGAGGAGCATGTCATCTGCACAGACAAGTGCAACTGTATAGCATGTACAAGATGTTTTCAGACAATACACATGCTTCAGCATAACTGAAGGTTCCCTTTCTATGCATATCACCCTTCAACAAATTTTTGAGACAATTACCTCCATTTTCTTGAGGACATCCTCCAAACTTCCAACCTGTCAAAATGTAAACACGTGAAGAATAGTTAAGAGACACAGGAAGATATCATTTATATCTCGGAACTGAAATCTGAGGGGCATAGGAGTAATTAACTAAATGCAAAATCTTAACACACACTACTTAGCTCCAAGTTTCCAACAATAGTTTCCTCATTTTTAAAAATTGTTCCTTTAGAACAATCACATCTTTTTGTATTTATCTACCACCTCCATATTATATATAATACATCATGTACATTATCTCCATTTGCTAGTATTTACTTCAGACAGTGTGTACCAACTCAGGTATTTTTCGACTTCTTCTTTCCTAAACCACTTCAGAAGCAAACTATATTATCCAAATTGTTTTCATTTAAATAAAGCATATTTGTACAAGGCCAAAACTCTAATTAACCTAACCAGGGAGAATCATGGTCCTTACCTAGTGTCAAGTTTCGGTGCAATAGATTTCGGTTACATTACTCTGATTCAAGTTTTTACATCATGTGAAGTACAGCTAGGAGATAACTATGAATAGTTACTGTTACTACATAGAGCAGTAATAGACAAATTAAAATGCAGAGATTCTGTATTATTGGAGAAATATGAGTCTGTTAAATAGCCATTCGTCCACATATATCCAGCCTCAAAGTACTTAGACATGCTGAAGTTTACAACAAAAATTGAAGCTGATAGTGAACAACAAGCTGTAGTACCATAATGTGCTGAGAAACACCAGGCCCTCTCGAAACTTTTGATGCTGTTGACAGTGCTTTCTCAATGTCTTCCTGTATTACCAAAAAGGATATTTTAAGGCAATTCATCCACACTCAAATGATATTTTGTTGTGGCATCACATATAAAAAAGAGTACCTTCTGAAAATATATGGGGTAATACCGCTTGTTTTTTTTCTTCACAACTAGAAGGTCGGACTGCAAACGGGAAACTCCATGTAAGTTCAATAAGAACAAGCAATGACGAAAAGCATTGTGCATCAGAATGCAGGGAATCCAAACTGTGTTCTTTACATTCCGAAAGCAAGTTAGCAAAGCCCCAGAAACTGAATTTTGAAAGTGTAAGCTGGAATGCAAGATACAACTACATTAAATGAAACTTTCTGGTTCCATTCAACAAATAACCCTACTTGTATTACAACCTTTCTAACTGCTGTCATCAAGTGTAATGGTCTCCGCGTGTGTGTGTGCATGTATTGTGCTATATGTTTGCTTTTTAGTACAATGGAGAGAGCTCCATGTTCTAATCATCCATGAAAGTATATGATCGATATTATGAAGTCATTATTAGAATTGAGGAAACATCCCAGCAGAAACATGCATGAAGTACAAACTCAAGCCTCTTTGCCTCCACCCTTTTTCTTTCTAAATTGCTATCTGAATACAGATGCTAAATTATTGATCATTATCTTCATCCTTCATGCTAATATTGTCCATAAATAGACTTGATACCATTCACCAACTTACCCATAACCAAAATTGTTGCCTACAGGACCCTCAAGTATTAAGCAGAAGATAAATGCAGGTGGTTGTTTTCAGATAAGTAGTAGCTAAATGAATAATAATCATTTAATAATATTCTTCATAAGTATGCAAATATGGTTGTGGCATTGCATGTGAAGGAAGTCAATTATGTAATATGAGGTGAAAATTAAAAGGAAAAAGAAACATAAGCATATGAATATTAGCATATACCTGAAAAACAGGAACTCCATCAAATCCACTCTTGATATCTGATCTTCTTAGCTAACAATGAAGGAGTATATGAATTTGATGTATAGGATCATTTGAAAAAAAAAAAAAAGAATCACTCAACAACATGGCATGAAATAGAGTTGAAAAGGAGTTAATGAGCATATAAGGTCATTTTTTTAGCTTCAAATCGATCAGGTCTAAGTGAAAATAATAGTTAACTACACGAATAAAGTATTCATATAAAGAAATAAGTAGCTTCCACACTAGCAAAAGTAATAAATAAGCTCTTTATGCTGAAAAAATTACTAAAATACATACTTTTCCATTTAACATTAGCTTCTTGCATATCAATATAATTAAATGTTGACAGGTTGCAAGCAAATTAAATTCAGGCTAGCACATACATCTAAGTTTGCTGGCTCACTATATGCATGTATTCTCTATTCAAATGCCGATCCAGCTGTTCCTCGTCATTTTATGAAAACAAATTTCAAATATTTTTTTCCGTTAGTGTTTAAAAGATATTTCACCAAATGCATTTGATTTCTCAAAACTGATTAGATAAACAGTTCTAAGTATTTTTTAGTATTTGTAGAATTCCCCCTCCCAATCCTTTGCCCCTTCCCTAAATCTTACTGACCCTTCTCTCTTTAATCCTATCTTCTTCTTTATTCTACCATTCCTTCATCTTTTTCCAATCTCGGTTGTCTCTAAATTTCTTCTTCCTTCACCTTCTCTCTTCATCTTTTCCTGTATTTTACATATTCAACAAATAAGAACCCTTCATCATCACCACTTACCGAATTTTATTGCTTTGTCTTGAATTTGTCATGTAAACCAACTTATCCATTTCCATTATGTTGAATTAAGTTTATGTACACCACAACAAATAAAGTAATATTATTAAGCGCTTAATCTTCTCCCTTGTGCTTTAACTATGCGCATCTTCCATTTAAACAACTAACAGGTGATTCCATCTTTCAATTATTTTTCTCTTCATCTTTTCTTGTATTTTACATATTCAACAAATAAGAACTCTTCATTATCACCACTTACCGAATTTTATAGCTTTGTCTTGAATTTGTCATGTAAACCAACTTATCCACTTCCATTATGTTGAATTAAGTTTATATACACCACAACAAATAAAGTAATATTATCAAGCGCTTAATCTTCTCCCTTGTGCTTTAACTATGTGCCTCTTCCATTTAAACAACTAAGAGATGATCCCATCTTTCAATTATTTTTCTGCTCTCTTTTCAAAGTTCTTAACAAATGCGCCCAAAAAATAAGTACATGCTAAAAACTCCAATAGCGCCTTATAAGTACCAACCTCCAATGCATTTTTTATTTGAACAGGATCAGGTAAAAACCGGAATGCTATTCCTTCAACTTTCAACAGATAAACCTGCTAGATTGAAGGGACCAAAATAAATGCCAATCGAGGAGCAAAAACACAATTATGCAACAAATTCAATTAACAAAACCTCTCATTAAATATAAAAGTACTGAGCCTAATGCCAAATACTTTATACAAGCAAAGCATCAGCGTCAGTATGGAATGCATAATGTTGGCCTTTCACAAAGTTGTACTACAAAATTATGACCTAGACAAAATCAATCAGGGTAGAACGAGTCAAATTGACCAAACAGAAAAGGGAAAGAAGTACAGTATTAGGTGAAACAAAAAGTTTTTGACCCACATATTTCAACCAAATTTTCTCTTGTAAACCTGCCAATGCACATCATCTGTGTAATCCTCTTTTTATGTTAGGACTTCAAATTCAATCATTCCTTCCAGAACATCCAGCATACAGCCTTGGCCCACATGCTTTAAACAAGTCCATATATTTCCTGAGATTTCAGCCCTACCTTTTCGACATAATTGCTAGACTAAGCGATCCATCATATCCTATATTTAATTTCTAACCAGGATTGCATATCTTTTCCAAGTAGCTTCTCAATGCACTGCATTTCTTAGAATTCAAATTTATAATGCACTCAACCATGTACGACAGTCAAAGATTTTTTATGTTCTGATTACCAAGCAGCATTAAAACTTTTGTAATGCCAACTTCATAAAATTGAGCCGCAGGAAGAACTCCCATAAACAGAATACGTGAAACACTTACCTGGTCAAGCGTTATTGGCACTACTTTCGCCCCACCTCTCAATTCTCCTCTTCTTGACCTTACCTACAATAGAGTCGAAAGAAATGTAAAATATTATAATCATCATCTCAAACCAAAACCAAATAGAACCGGACTCAAGTGATCGTAAGCAAATCCTTTACAACTCATACCATAACAATTTTCTATGCAGCACAGTTCTAAGACACTTGATATAAATGCAATTATGCTAGGAATGCATAGGAAAATTTTTTACACCTATAAACAAGAAATCCATCAATTATAAATAGTACCAAAAAAAACAAAAAAAGAATGTTATAAGCCACTTCAAGTGTAATACCTGAGCAAGAAAAGCTTCGGCATCTTCTTTGCGGAAACAAAGCAACCCAATGGACTTAACTCCATTAGTGTCAGATATCAGCACGAACTCATTGTTTGTATTGCTTACGGTGTAAACTGAAGTTCCGGCAAGCCTTCTCGCCACATGTCCGGAATTCAGCGAAGTTTCGAAGACCGCTGTTTGCTTCCCCTGACGCTGAGACACGGATGCAAAAGGGGGGGAAACCGGCGGCGTTGTAGGTAGGAAGGTGGGTAAAGCAGCGGCAGCGAACCGCTTGGTGTCGTCCAGTCGAGCGGCGAGCTGGGTGCCAAGACGGTGGATGAAAGTGGATAGGGATAGAAGGGGGTTGAGGGGTGGGCCCGCAGAGGGCTTAACAGAAGACAAGTCCCCCATTGCTGTTTGCTTAGCGTGAGCGTGTTGACTGCGATGATATTGTTTGGATTGGGCTAATATCAATATTTTGACTGCATGGACGAGTGTATGGGCTTGGGTTAATAATGGACCTACGATTTGGCCCCTTAATAGAATTTTTTTTTTCATTTTGTTATATTATTGCCTGTTTATTTGATATCAGAACTGTTCTCAAATCTCAATCATTACAAATAGTATCGATGCTTGTTATTGTTATTATTCCAAGACTTCAAATCATTGAAATTCTACTTAATCCTACATAGGACGGCCTAAATGTAGTTTCATTTTATTATCCTGTATATTATGTGATATGAGAGAGATAAACACAAAAATTATTATTTTTTATATTACTTAGAAGTTTTCCAATTTTAGTAATTTGGACCAATAATCAAGTTAAAGAGTTAGCCCCTTGAGAAGAATTTCCTTCATAGGGAAAAAAATAAAGTCAATCGTTTTTCAAGTTTCTAAATATTTATCATATGATATAATTAGGAGTAAAATTCATTATGCTCTTTGAGGTTTAAACTTAACTGCGAAACTATCTCTATCCTTTTAATTAACTCCAATCTCATCCTTCTAACTATCCTCCGGTCAAATTAAAGGGTACTTTAATAATTATCCATTTAATAATTAAAATAATAGAAAACCAGAACAAAATATGAGGCCATTTATTTTTATGGGATAATCTAAACCATAAACCGAAAACCAAAGGTAATACGTATGATTTATTTTCTGGGTTTTTTTTTGACTTAGTTGAATTTATTTTATTATGCACTAATTTCGTTGTTGGCATAGGTTCTCAATTTTAAAGGTAAAATCTCTTCACTTTAAGGTAAATAAATTATATGTTTGTTCTATTTTAAGTTAATAAATAGTTAGGTTATTAAATATATTTATACTAGCATTATCCCCATAGTATGCATGGATTCTTTATATTATTATATATTAATTTAGTTGTTGAATAAATATAATTAAAAAATAACAATATAAAAATTAAAATATCACAAAAATGGTCAACGAATTAGTAAAGTTAAATATTACTTCAAAAAAGGTCAAGTAAAATTAAATTTTAAACCTTAAAATTTAGTGTTTAAAAGCTTAGAACATATAAAGAGATCTCATATACATGATGTCATGAAACTAAATTTCAAGATTATTGAGCAAGAAGTTAAAACAAAAATTCAAAGCCTCCAAAAATAAAAGTCTATAATATTATTATATACTTTATTAAAAAGAAGAAAATATTACGCAACCAAAAACTAATGAATAGTTGCATTAAAAAAATATATATATGAGAAGGATTTAGAAAATATGATTGACAGCTTAAAAGTTGTTGGAAAAAAACTTAAAATTATAATATTTTAACATTATTTTAGATTTAAAAGATGATGAATATATATTAACTTAAAACTTAAAATATAAAGAATTAGATAATATATTGACTGTTAAGAATATAAAAAAAATTTATTTAATTTTAATTTTTTATTAGAAATCAATTAGACTAAGACAAAACTATGGTAGTAAAGATAAAAAATTAAAAAAAAATCAAAAATAAATATATAAAATGATTATAAAATTAAAAATCAATATTAGTATATAAGGTAATACAAATCTTTTAATTTGACTCATAGTTTAGTTATCGAATAATTAAATGAAGAAAAGGGTTTGACATTAGTAATACAAAGTTAATATTATAGTAAATTGATAAAATACTTATAAATTCAAAATTAATTTTAAAAGTATGAATTAGTGATAGGATATGAGGATGAAATTACAATGTAAAATAAAATATAGAAATAAAATATGGATATTGTTAATTAAGAACATGCTGCTAGCAAAAACTTTTATCAAAAATGCATTGTTTGTGATAAATGCATCGTCCATTCAAAATGCATCTTCTATGCAAAACTTAGGAACCATTTTGCTTTTCTTTTTATATTTTGAGGATAATGTTGTTTATTATGTATTATGTAAAGATAGTTAAAATGGGCTTTGGTCATTTTCTAATTTTGAACTGGAAAGTGTTACCAAAAAATGACAAGACGGATGAGATTGAAGCCAATTAAAAGAATAGGAATGATTTTGCAATTGAGTTGAAAACTCTGAGATAAAAGGGAATTTTACCGTATAATTAGAGTCCAAATTATTTTGAGTGGCAATATATTTACAATAATTTGAATTCCTTACTTTTCATGGTATAAATAAGGGAATCACTATAATATTTGAAAGAGTATGATTTTTGTCATGGATGAGCGCTAATAGAATATATTTTTTTGTTGTAAATAATTCAAAATATATTGCAAAATAATTTATAAATCAATTAATAAGATTTAATGCTCAAATTAATAATAGTGTATAGTATGTATTAATTCTAATTCTCTTTTCAAATTCAAATCATTTATTCAAGAGGAAATTAAAATTGTTTGTTTTAAAAAGTATTTCCCAACAGTTATGCATGCCATTTGATCGCAGTGTCATTTATGTGGGTTCAGATTCGGTCTACAGAAAACGAATACCGTCACTTCACCAAGAAAACTGTCAGTTTTAAAAAAATTTAATTACCTCCACAAAAACTTGTCACTTTTGGGTGGGATTATGAATAAAAAATTCAGATCTACATTATTTACAGTCTAATAGTTGTATACATGTATATATTTGCGTACATGTCACACTTGTAATATATATATATATATATATATATGTATTGTTTTATTTGTCAATATGTTTTTTTAAAATATACCCACAAAAGTTTTTTAATTTCCCCATTTTTTGTTTAATAATACCATTTTGCTCTCTTCGCTCTCACTCTTGCCTATCCTAAGTAACTTTATGCATATTTTCATCTTTTGCATTATCCTAAGTAATTCCTTTTTCTCTTAAGTACAATTTGTTGTAAATAGTATTTTAATCACTAAATAGTTACCTTAGAGGCTATATATATGAAGAGAAGGCATATTGAGCTTTTGAGCTCAACCTAGTTTTAGTTTTAATCTATCCAAGGCCTAAGATCTATAACCACATCATCATTTTCATAATCTCGTAGTTTGGTAATGATACGCAAATATTGATAAGTATGGTAAACTTAGATGAATTATTCGATGTAATTAATTTGAGTTGATTTTAATTTTAATTTGAATTTTTTTTAATGACATATGCCAACACGTTGCAAATCAAAGAGAAGCTTTATATTTGATGATGCATATTTTTAAGACATATGCTAGTATGTAGTTTTTAATAACATATGCTTATTGAATCTTGTCTATTTATTTGAAGTAGATGGTGAAGGTGAAGCAATATGTTATTCCATGCCATTGTGGTAATGTTACAATGTTGTTCTTAAAAGACAGTCTTCAAGCGCAAAATGCCCAAAGATACAACTATAGTGTATGATTGATAAGAAATATGAATTTTGGTTCATATGGGCTGATCAACTAGCACGAAATAGATATGCACATCTTCACTATATATAATCTACTATCAGCCACTTACAGAAAAGGTATTGTTATTTGCACTTTAAAATTTATTATTCGCACTTTATTCTAAATTTTTATGTTAGGCTATTGATCAAAATATCCGCTTAATTTTCAAATTCAATAATATTAATTTGCAAGACAAATATACCCTTTCATATAATAATTATCAGTTTTAACTTTATTACTCATGAAAACATTTCACCTTAACTTGTCCAACTTAATATGAAATAATAATAGACTTGGCAAATGGGTACGTATGGGTAACCCAAGAATGGGTCATGGCAAGTTGGGTAAATTTACCCATAGGAAAAATTGTCTATTTTTATTGAATACGAGATAGTCGACCCATTATCAATGACAATGGGTGATGTGTAACCCACAGATACTAGTATTTTTACTTTTTTTAATACTTGAATGTAAATTAGTATGTACTTTTTAATTTACAGAATATTATTCAAATATTAACTAATAAATAAGGCTACAGATTTTAAATATTGCGTTGAACAAGTACTTCAAGTATGTCAAGCATTTTAGTTTGAAAAGTACAACTTCAATGTTTAAATATTTATCGATTTTAAGTTATATTACATTTTGAAGTTTAAATTTAAATCCCATTAAATGTCAAAAGTTTTTTAAACTAAAAATATAAACACTACTTAAACATTGTTGTTATCATAGAAAATGTGTTGCATCCTTTATTTTATTTATAAATTAGAGAAAAATTTAATATATATGGTTGTTCATGGGTTACTTGTGGGTTGGGTCAAAAAGTGGCAGGTAATTAGGCGGTGGGTAAAATTACCTGTATTTTATTAGGTGGAGAAATTGAGGCTTATTATGTTTATTTTTTTGGGTACTCGCGGTATGGGTGATATTTTGCCAGGTCTAAATAACAAGGTACTGCTCTTTTCTTTCTTCATTTTACTTTTCTGATTGAAACAATTGTACACAACAGTTTTTATAAAATAAAACAAAACCCACATTTGGGTGAGGAAATATATTATTTTATAGTGATGCTATCATTTCCCTATTGAAGTTCATAACTATGTCTTCAGAGAAATGATTGAATTTAGAGATGGAATAATTTGTCTATTTTTATGCACTTTATTAAGTTTGACTTGGAATAAATCAAGACTAGGAATGAATCAAGATTATATTTAATAAGACAAAGAATAGTTCACTAAGGGTGTAATTGTCCAACAATTTAAATTAAATGATATTTTGAAAATAAAGGGATATAATGGTCAATTTTTATAAACTAAAAATCAATTGAAGTGTAAATAACAATACTCCTTATAGAGAATCCACCAACCGTTTAATATGTCCAGTCTCCTCTTAAATTTAGAAAAGGCATTGGAATATCGAAGAAGGCTCGTCATGCATGTTGCAAAGTGCACAATTCGTCCTTTGCTAATATCATCCGGCCGTCCTCATTTAGCATTCAAGTGTTGAAAATTCGCACAATAGTATTACAATAACAATCTCATTTTGTTGTTTGTCATGCCTCATTTGTGGTATCTCAATCACTATGACAATTCTCCTTGCTTTGATTCTACCTAAATTTGAATAGCTTGTTTTATGATGCTTATAACCGATTTGCTATTTTGATGTAATATATGATTAGTAAAAACCTATCTCATTTTGTATGAATTCCCACTTATGTCATTTTGAACTACCCTTATGAATGCCCTTGCAAATTGTTGTCGCTGTTGAAATATCAACATCAACCTTATAAGTAATTTATAAAAAACATCAAATAGAATTAATAAAAAATAATTCAAATTTTTCTAAATTTTAAAAAACTTGGTTAAAAATCATGAAAATTGTACCGCAATATATCTGTCGATTGATCTTAGAGATTAAGAGAGTATTTGATGAATAGTCATAAACTACATCTGATAAGGTAATAAGTTGCTTGAAGACATTGTACCGGCAACGCAAAGCGTGAAGCCGTTTATATAAAAATAGGTAATCATTTGTTAAATCCTATTGATTCTCAATTTGTAACTACACTAAAAATAGTGCAACTGTTGATTCCCTCCACATGTTTTCATTATGCAACCGCGAGGCAATATGGGATATTGATTAAAGTATTGATCCAAATCCTTAATCTAAATAGTATTGTAGAAAATTTTGACTTGTGATGGAATGGGATTCTTAGTCATTCTATTTGATGAAACGAAATTTGACATTATGTTGACCTAGTATAGGAATTAATTATCTTATGTATCGATATAATTATCCGAAATCTTAAAAATCCAACCAAAGGATGATAAAAGCTATGAAGCATATATGTAATGGCAAATCCATTCATCTTTATGTTAAAATTGGAGAATGATAATTTGCAGCCTTGATGCTGTTTTGTCCTTATCGTTCTTTTTCCTTGAGACATTTGGTAATATGAAAACAGTTATATTCATTCTTTAGTCCTTTATTCACATGCATGTAATAGGAAAATAGCTTTGATCATGACATGCATATTTAATATTCTGTCCACATGCAAGGTCATGTACAACAAAAGTAAATATGCAACAGAATCCATTTCGTTATCGATTTGTCTCTGTGTGCGTGATTTTCAACTTCCTCTCATCATGCATAGTCCAACTTTCACGTGAATGTGTCATCCTCTTTATTTCAATCAATTGATACGTATACTGATATCTACTTCTATGAAAACAAAACGTTGTCCTTTAAATTAACTAAGGTTCACATTACATATCATCATCTATCTTAATATGAAATATCATAAAATCCCATCTAAAACCGCTGGTATTCAACATTTTATGCAAACTACAAGGAAACTAAAATAGCTATAGCCAACTTATGAGAGGTATAAGCAGACTTTTGCCGAAAGTGTAATAAGAAGAGGAGATGGGGCTTACATCCAACAAAAAAAAGATCCTAATGTGACTGGACCACAAAGAGCTACCCTTGTAGAAGTTCTTCAAAAGGAAGGCTGGAGTTTAGCTGTGTGGTTGGAGGATGATGATAAAAATGGCCTTACGATGAAGGTAAAGGGAGGAGGAAGATAATAATTGCTTGATATAGGAGGTAGGGGAGGAGGAAGATAATAATGGGCCCATAGAGGAGGTAGGAAAGGAGGAAGATGATAATGGGCTAGCGGAGGAGGTAGGAGAGGAGATAGCAAAGGAGAGAGAATGCACCCTTGTGAAGATATTCGAAGAAGAAGGACTCTTATTGCAAGTATAAGGTGATGAAAAGGAGGATGATCCTCTAGTAGATCCTCAGTCGATTGCAAGCATTAAGCAGGGATTAGATGATCAAGTTTCTTAACTCGTCAATTTCTTGATTTTTTTTTTCATGATTACCTTTGATGTTCTTTCTTAGTAGTATTGTTTTCTCTTTTCTTTTAGAAGTATTTGAGAAATTGATATTCCAATAGTTTGAAACTTTGAATGGACTCTTTCTTCTTTCTTTTTATAGGATCTTTTAGTGGTACTTGAGAGTCAATATTCCTGAAACTCTGGATGGATTCTTTTTGCCATACTTGGTTTAAATATTGAAATAAAAGCTCGCTTTTTCATCTTTGAAAAATATATATGCTTTCTGCAAACTATAGTAGTATTTTCTCCATGCATGAGCTTTTGAACTGATATGTGGCTATGCTCGAAGCTTTGTTCGTGGGAGAATGTTCAAAAAACCACACTTGAAAGATCTATCTACTTCTAACCAGCTAAGACTATGCCTATTAAACTTGAAAGAAACACTTGTACCTCTTGTAAGATCTATGCTTTGCATGTCTTAGATGTTGCAACTTCCTCTTTACCCTTAGGATCGACAACCATCTTTTGAAAAGAAGGACAATATATATCACATAAAAAGATAGGTCAACATGTTTCACCTACTTAATGAAAAAACTAAAATGAAATATTGTAAAGAAAAAGTACAACTAAACAACTTTGAATCATTCATTTAACATAAATAATCAAGTCATAATCATCTGCAAGTTACATGCAAATAAAATATCCACTATTAAACATTATTTTAATTTAGTCATGTCTTAAAACCTATCTAATCATTATATATAGTGGTTGCTAGTTTACCCTTCCAACTAGACCAAGAATTCGACAGCTCAACCTCCCAATGTAATCAATAATGTCATCATCCTCAATAACTATGTTATCATTGATCTCACACTGCATTGGATCATATGGCATGGACATTCATATATAGTTGTAGAGAAGGACATATGCTATTATGATGCAAGTTTGGATTGTGATCGGGTAGAAGACAAGACCATGAAACACCACATACCTCTATTTTAAAAGGCCAATTGCATGCTCAATGATGCTACATGCCTTTGAGTGCTTCATATTAAAGCACTCTTTGGGATTTTAGCATACACCATGTTTGGATGTCCACTTCTTCAAATGGTACCTCATTCTTCCATAGTGCAAAAAAACCCTCTTCATTAGCATAACCGCCATCCACCAAGTCATAAACATCCTACAAGTTTTTAAAAATTGAAAAGTTAACATGAAAGACATACATTAAATATAGGAAACTAAGCAATAATTATTTGCATAATCAAAACATATCTAACACTAAGAATTTGTAGACCATTTACCTTTGTTACAACATTCTAAAGCACATGTCTGTCTGTAACAGAATGTTCCTATTTGGTTAGTACATAAACAAAGTTCATGTTTTGATCACATGCTACAAGTACATCACCAAAACCACATCTTTTCTTTATCTATACCTTTCCTGATTAGCTTCCCTAACCCTTACTTCAATATAGGTACCATCAAGTGCACCCAGACATTCCTATTCATACATAATAAATTCACCAAATATTATCGAGAATAGAATAAAACTTTACGATACAAGATATATGAGATGTGTAAGATTACTTGCTTAGAGAATCATTTACCTAGAAGCATCTCCACTGTAAGGTTGAAAAGTTTTGCCTAATAGAATTTAGATGCCTAAGAAATAATGGGCCGAACTTTAGAAGTGCACCACTTGGAACCAAATGCACCTATATTTTCATAATTGTGCAAATGCATTTCTTTTCATCCTAAAATTTAAATCTCATCAGAAATTTCAATACTCTCTCATAAATGCTTATTTTTTCTTAAGACCTCAGATGTCATACTCTGACTAGCCCTTGTATGCCATCTAAGTTGTAAATGGCTTATGTAGGCATAGTACAATGTGCATGCAAAATGAGTTGATTCCACATAAATACAATGAAGCATCATCACAAACAAAATCTAACGATGACTTCGATTATCCATTATAGATATGTGTTTGTCATAAAATATAATAGAGTGTCATTCTTTAAATTGCGTGTATATAAAGATAATTGTTTGGTGTATGAAATACAAAAATCATGTACCAAATAAGCACAGTAAAGCACTAGATTATCTCTTCAACAAATGATGTCGGATTTCTAGGTTGTCCTTCATAGTGATAGGCACAGGGTGTGTTTTTACTATATAATTAAATTTTTTAATATAATTTATCATAAATTAAAATTTTAGAGGAATTCAATTCCAAGTATACTTATTTTATTATTTGGTAAATTAATTACTTTACTCGAAGCTAATTAACTACAATATAGATCAACAAATAAATTATGTTTCTTTTAGTTTCCTCTTAAAAACTGTGAAGTCCGAACAGTCAAGCATTTAGACCACTAAAGTCTAAACAAACAAATAAAATTCAGAACAATTTTCAGTTCATAGTGGTTTTAATAAAAAAATAAAGAATTCAAGTGATGATGTAATTATTGTCAATCTAAATAACTAACTAAAATAATTAATAAACAAATACTTTCTTAATGCTAAACTAACAACAACATAAACAAATATTAAACTAGCAAACAAGACAAACAAATCCTCCTAAACTTACTAAAAAATTTTAGAAAGAGCACCATTTGGCCAATGATAGAACTATTCACAATTGAAATTATTGATAAAAGCAACTAAAACAATATAAAACTAGACAAAAACATAAGTATAGATACCATTTGGCTAATGATCGAACTATTCACAAAAACAATATAAATAGAGAATAAAGTATTGATGGAATTATTTCTTGTGAAATCCTCAGTAGTGGTGAGAATAAGAAGTGCATTATTGACTGAAAAAATAAAATTGTTCGCATAAAAATAGAACGCATAGATTTATAGAGAAGAAATAAAGAAGTGCTTACCGGTTTGCCTTCATGGTGAAATCACAAATATGCAAATAGGAACAAGCCAAGAAGTTCAATAAAAAATTAATGATGAAAAAAATCGAGGTTTGTTAACCAAATTTAGCAGAGAAAGTCGAATTGAGAATCTGAGGGATGGATGAATTGAAGGCAATTCTTTTGGTTCAATAGAAAGGGGTATTTAGATTAATTAATTCTATAATTTAAGGGAAAATAAATAATTTCAATAGAGGACCTACCCAATTGATAAATAAACCCACTAGGGAAAGCCAATTAATTTAGCATTCATTTCATGCATCTATAGAAGCAAGTTGAAGGTATAAATACGGACCTAATTGCTTATCATCATGCAATCCAAACTAATGATAAGGTGAGATAAAATTACTGTAGCTTACTTTATCATCCCAATCAAACCAAACCCAAAAATAAACTTCAATTTGTACTATTTGCAAATCGATTGGCCAAGTATTAAAAGAATCAATAAACTAGCTATAACATCAATACTTAGCAAAAAAATATAGTAGTTAAGGTTTTAAACTTAATATGATTGCCGAACTGGTTTACCATTAATAAGCTTAGAATTGTAGCTTTTAGTGGAAATAGTGCTAGTTATATTAGTTCAAATAAAAGATACATCTTTAGAAATAGAAAGATTTATTTCAAACACTTTGGCCTAATTTACGTTAGATGATGGGCCAAGAGGAGGCCCAACACCTAAAGTTGTATCATATTTACTTTCATGTATGGAAGCCCGATAAATCAAGGATGAGCCTAGTACTATTAAAAAATTTTGAGGATGAGCTATCCATCCATTTTGATGGGACAAATTCATCCAACACTTCTTGTTGCCATGGTTGAGGATAAAGTAAATACTCTGTCTTCCAATGAGAGAGGTCATGTGCTGGGAGCAATTCTATATCTTTCTTCATTGGTTTTTTCTTTAGTATTTTGAAATTATTTGAACCATTTTTTGTTGTGAATTGTCTTTAATGTTTAGCAGTGAATTAATTTAAACTATATTTGAAATTTTTTTGATTGTCTTAGAATAATATTTAGAATAATGAATTTAAGTAACTAGATTGAAAAATATGTCGGAAAAAAAGTTATATTTGGCATTCCATTTTGATGAATATAAATTTTATTATAAAAATATTGCTATACAGTTTTTTTTCTAATTAATAATATCATATTAAAATTTTATTAATAATGTTATATACTTTTTATACTAAATATAATTATATTAAAAATAATTGAAAGACAAAAATATATATTGTAGCACCTCGGCTAGAGGTGAGGCTGCTACTTGTCCGGACTTAAAGCATAATCACAAAAGATAACTAACAGATACTAAAATCCAATGAATAACCTCAAAAGATAGCAGCAAAGGTAAATCCAAAGGACAAACCCAAAGTATGCAGATATGTACATATTAAAAGTAAATGACAGACTTACTTAACTTTTCACTTATCAACCTAAAAGTCTAGGTATAGGAGTTAGGTGCATCCTACTCAAGTTCATAGATATATACATACACAATCAAAGTTGGATCAATATAAATCAAGAAGTAGCCAAATCTAAGTCCTTAAATACATAATGCCTATTCTTTTACAAAACACACATGCCATCACTAGAGCATGTCATAAACCTTCATCTTCCATAAGACCCTATTTAGGAAAGAAATAAGAAACAACAGAAGGGGCAAGTCCTAAGGACTTAGTGAGGGAAGTGTAGAACAAGTAGTCAAGGGAAAAATGGTTGAAAGTAAATTTATCAGTAAGTAAAGTATAAATAAGCAGGGATTCAAGTAACGAGACATGCAATAACTCATGACATGATATAATGATACATCATAACAAATGTCATACAATATTTAGCAGATTGTTGGCAATTCTAACCTGACTACTCCCAGAACAAAACATAACAAACATAATAGAAACTAATGTGTCACAAAACCATCCTTATATCTCTATTGCTCGAACACTCAACTCGGTGTGAAATAACTGACATATGGCATGGTCGACCATATACCGAATCCTACCACTTGTAGACAACTATCTCTAGCTATCTACAAGTTAGGATCGTGAGAAGGTACTAGTTGGGAGACTAGCCACCATTGGTTGTATTGTCCAGCCATCTTTCCCCACCTAATCCCGAGCCTAGCTTCCCATGGCGTTCTATGGGTAATAAACTTCCTAAGGGCGTCCCCATGGGTAACATAACATAATACTAATAGTAAAGTGTATTTCAAAATAACTAATCAGAAACATGTATGCCATACTAAAGGGAATGGTACAATTCCTAAAAACATTAGCCAGCAAAGCTGTATGAATAGAATATAGAATGATTTAACTTAGAGCATGAAATGAAGCTAGTTGGCAAGACCATTTTAAATAACATATTCACAAGAAATTGGGAATAAACACAAGGTCAACTAGCAAGGTTATAGGGTATATGGGATGAAAAATTGACGACATAAAAGGAGTTTTGGGTAGCAAAACAAGTACCATCAACTTTAGACAAATAGGCACAGATAATTTTAACAATGAAAATCATTCACTTCTTAGAAGAATGAAAGGCTATACCCTCACCTTAAATTCCACAAAAAGTGTGATCCTTATCCTAGGTTTTGTCAACCCTCGCTCTTCGTTGCCTATACTAATAAAATGTATTTAATGTCAAAAATGCTTGCACCACATTCTCTAAACAATAATTAACCCTTTTATGTCTTAATATTGGGTGTTTTCTAATCAGTATAATATTTAGAGGTTTAATTCTAAAAATATCGTAAGAGTAACATACTAATTATACTAATGTTTCTATAGTATTATTGAGAGATATATTTGTTTCGGGTCAATAATCATTCTTTATGTGAATATTTTTTTAATTTAACAATCCAAGTCCTAAATCAAGAATTTATTCAATAAACAAGAATTAACTCAGATTTCTATTGATATTTGGTCTTTACAACATTACACAAAAGTAGGGCGTATAATTATACCATTTAATCTAGTTAATAATGATTTAATCTTTAATAACTTGGGCGCACATATCATCATACATAAGATTAGGTTTCTCATCACCTAAGTTAACTTAATTAATCAATGGTTAAGTATTATTTTAGCAAATCCAGGTCCACTTAGCATTATATACAACTATGTATCTGATGTTTCAATTATAATTCATATGTAATTCAAATTACTCCAAGATACACGTAATTATATGTCAATAAGAACAATTAAAAGCTCAATGGTAGTGAATCCCATTTCTAATTGAATTTTACCAATTCACCCAATTTTCGAAGCCAAACCACCACAAGATAACATCATGCATGTGATCACCTCGATAAGTTGATGTTTTTGCCCTCAGTTTTGTCGTCTTTAGCTGTTGAAGTTGGGCTCCCATTTACAAATCAAATGCCTAAGTTAATTTTATGTTTTGTTGTCAATTAGTCACTCAATTGGCCAAAAAACCAAATTGGGTCGCCCAATGCCGCCGCTTGCTGCTATGTTTAATTCTCCTTTGCTACTGATCCATTTGCAAAATTGAAGACACCAAGTTGTTCTTTTAGCTAAACACATCAAAACCCACCAATGGTTTGCTTCTAAATATTACCAAAAGCATTGCGTTTGCCTCTTTTCATTGTGTCGAGGGTTTTTGCTCAAATTTTAGCCATTTCGCTGGTTGTCTCCATGAGATATTAGTACCAGTGTCATCCTTGAGTTGAGAGGAGCACAATGCTGTGGTTGTTTTCAAGTTTAAACCACTAGAAGGCTTACAAGAAAAGATGGATATTAGGAAGAGAATAGAAGATTCGTAGGAATCTCATCATCTTTTTCGTCATTATAGGAGGCTTTTGAACATGTCTTTAGAAAGCTAGTGAAAGGTTGGAATAGAGAGAATCAGAATCTAATAAGTTTTTTTTATGGGGGGATTGCTATTTATATTTATAATTTTTAGAATTTCAAATTGAACCAAGAAATTTTCCTTAATTTTAGATTAAATCCCTCAACTAGTTAGTGCCTGATATTGACCCAACAGACCCAAATTATTCGTAGATTGACCCCTAAAACTTTCAAGTTCCTTACAATTAAGTCTTTTTCTATTTGTGTTTCGAACCCCAATTTTTTTTAAAGTTAAATTAAAATTTTAGAACTTAAAATTTTTGATTTTTCTTATTTGAAATTTAGGGGGTATTACAAACCCCCCTCCTTTAAAGAATTTAGTCCCCAAATTCTAGCCTGAGCACTGGAAAAGTTTAGGATACTCCTGGCACATGTGATCCTCTTGCTCCCAGGTTGCCTCTTCTACATTGTGATTGCGCCACAATACTTTCACCTGAGGAATCCTTTGATTCCTAAGCTCTTGGAATTTTCAATCTAAGATGCAGATTAGTTGCTCTTCATAGGTGAAGTCACTTTCTAATGGTGTATCTTCATGTGAAATAACATGGGAGGGCTTAAGGTGATACCTTTGGAGTTGTGATACATAAAAGAAATCATTTATTCTTGTGAAGCCCAAAGGTAGCTATTGGTCTAACTCATTTATAGATCTCATAAGGGCCAATGTACCTTGGGCTGAGCTTTCTGTCTTTTCCAATTCTTCAAATACCTTTTCTTGAAGATATTTTAAGGAATACTTGGTCACCAACCTCAAACTCTAAGTTCTTTCTTTACTTGTCTACATAGCTCTTTTGTTGATCCTAAGCTGATTTAATTTTTTCCTTAGTCGTCTGAACTTTATCAATGGTCTCTTGAATCAATTTTGACCTTAAGGTTGCTAAAGACTTACCAACATTGCTTCTGTACTTGTCAAGGTCTCAATGTAACCAAGATTGGCATTTTTTGCTATATATTATTTTGTACAAGGCCATTTGAATGGTGGAATAGTAGCTATTATTGTAGGTAAATTCTATTAGAGGAAGGTGTCTATTCCAATCTTATCAAAATCCAAAACACAAGCATATAACATATCTTTCAATATCTAGATGATTCTTTCCAACTGATCATCAATTTGAGAGTAAGCAGTAGAGCTGAATTATAGCCTTTTCCCAAGGTGATCTTACAAGCCCTTCCAAAGACTTGAGATGAATTTTAGATCTTGATCTAACATAATACTAGTTGGAATTCCTTGTAACCTGACTATCTCCCTATTGTAAGTAATACTAGTTTTTCAACTTGCTAGTATGTCCCAACTAGTAGGAATGTATAGACTTTGTTAACTGATCTACTATCATCTAGTGCTGTCATGTCCTACTCAAGCTATCGGTAGGCCGATCAAAAAGTCCATAGTTATCTATACCCATTTCCAATTTAGGATCGAAAATGGCTATAGCTATCTTGATGGTTGCTACTATTTTGCTTTCATTAACTGGTAGGTTAGGAATTTTTGCACATAGTCTATAATATCTATCTTCATCCCATTTCACCAGAACTACTTTTTCAAATCTCAATACAACTTCGTGCCTCTCGGATGTACATCATATCTTGCCTTATGTGCTTTTTCTAGTAGTCTTCCTTTCATCTCTTTAGGCACACAGATTCTTCGGTGGAACAAGAGAGTACCTTAACTATTTATATGGAATTTAGACTCTCTAGGACTCACGATAGATTTTTTCAGTTTCTACATCCAACCATCATTAGCCTAGGCTTATCGTATATCATTATAAAGCCCTGGCTACACACTCACTTTTACGATCCAGGCTCATTATTTTATTCTTATCACAACCTCTACCCCTTAACTCTTTGATGTTCCTCTACCTAGCATATGGGCCATCCAGGCCTTTTGACTCAAGGCATCTACCACTACATTCACTTTTGTTAGGTGGTAGATGATAGAGAAGTCATAATATTCTAGAAATTTCATCATCCTTCACTATCACATGTAGGGGTGTAAGATGAGTCGAGCCAGCTCATGAACTTTATGAGCTAGCTCGAGTTGAGCTCGACTCAAGCTCGAGCTTATTTATGACTGCTCAAAAGCTCATGAGCCGGCTCATGAGCTTTTTTCTATTTTTAAATATTTTTTATATATTAATTAAATAATTAATATATATTAATAATTTAATATTTAATTTTTATATTTCTAGTGAGCCAACTTGAGCTTGAGCCCTACTCGAGATCAGTATTTTGAGCTCGAGCTCGAGCCCTTAAAATTGAGCTTGATGAGCTTGAGCTCGACTCATTTACACCCCTAATCACATGTTTAAGTCTTTTTGGGTGTGCAAGTACTAGAGGCTTTTATGATTAGTGTATACCTCAAAGGTGGCTCCATAGAGATATTTCCTCCATTTCACCAATGTAAAAATCACTACGGTTAGCTCCAAGTCATGCGTTGGGTAGTTTTTCTCATGTGGCTTAAGTTTTCTAAACACGTATGTGATAACTTACCCATTCTGCATTAGCATGCAACTAAGCCCCTTTTTAGAGGTATACGTATAAATAGCAAAACCTTCCAACCCTTCAAGAAGGGCTAAAACTAGAGTTGAAGTCAAATTGTTCTTCAATTCTTGGAAGCTCTTTTCACTCTTCTCATTCCAATAAAACAGTTGATCCTTTTGAGTCAACTTAGTCAAAATGCCAAGTATTTTAGAAAAATCTTGTGTAAACCTTTGATAATATCCAGCAAGTCCCAAAAAAAGCTGTGAACTTTTGTTACATTCTTAGGTTGTTTCCAATTGACTATTATCTCTATCTTAGAAGGGTCGACCTCTACCCCATCTTAGAATATGATGTGTCCCTAAAAGTCACTTTCTTCTGCTAGAATTCATACTTGTTAAACTTTGCATATAGCTGGTACTCCATTAATATTTTTAAAACTAAATGTAAATGCTCTATATGCATGTCTCTAGTTCTTGAGAACACTAGGATATCATCAATGAATATTACCATGAACTAGTCTAGGTACGATCAGAAGATCTGGTGCATTAAATCTATGAAAGCTGTTGAGGCATTAGTAAGACCAAATGGCATCACTACAAACTCAAAATGATCGTACTAGAAAATGAATGCAGTCTTTAGTATATCTTCTTCCTTATACTCATCCATAGGCTCTTCCCCATTCAATTCCATGTCTATCTCATCACCATCTTTTCAAATTCTAGAAATTCATTTTCTATGTTGATCCCTTGTGGCTTCTCAATCGAGGGCTTTTTCTCAAATGGTGGCTCTTTAAGGTATTCCTCAATTCGAATACCCTCTCACTATCATAGTTTTAGGGAGGGACATGTTCTAGTTGGCCTCAAATACTATCCTAGTTTCGATAATCTGGTCTATGGCACTCTCATAGTATGCCAACATTATCCTAACTTCATCTATTATCATGTGAGTGGTAGAGATAATCTTTTGATGATCTACCTCTGAAGTCCTAAAAGTTTCTTCCATATAAGCTCGTACCATACGGAGTTTTTCAATTTGGCCCTAAGCTATCCTTAATTTTTCACTCTCCTAATCCATTTTATCCATTAGCCTTTGTATAGTATCACTTCTGTGCCTAAATATTATTTCTAAATGATATCTTTCTGCTTGCATTCTCATTAATGTCTTACTTAAGTCATAAAGCCAATCCATATAGTTTTGGCATCAATCCAACAACCTTACCTATTCATGTTCTAAGGCTCTAATCCTTTTCCTCTAGAGACTTTTTGCCCCATCCTTTAGGGGTTCCTTTTCTTCTCTATGTCCCTCTATCATCCTGTAATATAAGTTTATTGCATTAAAGCTATACTAGTTAAGTTTTTTTTCCAAACTTTCTTAACTATATGAGGGCTTTATTCTCATTCTAAAGTTTAATGCTCAATTTTAAAGTTTTTTTTCCAAACATGATACACAAGGTTTTATTCTCATTCTAAAGTTTAATGCTCAATTTTAAAAAGTGAAGGTTACAGGTTAGTCGGCCATCCCAGTTATAATCTCTTACCTCCTAGTATTGAACATTATACCCAAGAGTTCATACTTTAACTAACCTTCTATCCCGCTTACTCAACATAAATCCCATCGATACCCATGCACCTAGGTCATTGCAAACCTAGGCTTTGATATAATCTTTGTAGCACCCTCGCTAGGGGTGAAGCCTAACCTAAGGTGCCACTAGTCCAGCCTTAAAGTATAATCACAAAAGACAACCAATAGACACCAAAATCTAACAAATAACCTTGAAAGATATCAGTGAAGGTAAATCCAAAGGATTGATGCAAAGAATGTAGATATGTACACATCAAAAGTCAATGATAGACTTACTTAACTATTTACATATCAACCTAAAAGTCTATATATAGGAGTAAGGTGCATCCTAGTCAAGTTCATAAATATATACATACACAATTAAAGTTGGATAAATACACGTCATGAAGTAGCCAAATCCAAGTCCTCAAATGCATAGCACCTATTTTATTAGAAAATACACATGCTATCATTAGAGCATGTTTTAAACCTTTATCTTCTGTAAGACCTTGTCTAGGAAGGAAATAAGAAATAGTATAAGGGGTCCTGAGGACTTAGTGGGGCAAGTGTACAACACATAGTCAAGGAAAAAATGATTGAAAGTAAATCTATCAATAAGCAAAGTATAAATAAGCAAGGATTCAAGTAACGAGACATGCAATAACTTATGACACGATATAATGATACATCATAGTAGATGTCATACAATATTCAATAGACTGTTGGCAATTTCAACTTTACTACTCCCAAAACAGAGCATAGCAAACATAATAGAGACCAAATGTGTCACAAAACCATCCTTATCTCTCCATTGCTCCAGCACTTAGCTCGGCATAGACTAACAACATATGGCATGGCCGACTGCATGCTGGATCCCATCACTTGCTTACAGCTACCTCCAACTATCGACAAGTCAGGATTGTGAGTGGGTACTAGCTAAGAGACCAGCCACCATTGGTCTTTACCACCCTGATCATTTTTTCGCACCTAAATTTTAGCCCAACTTCCCATGGCATCCCTATGGTTAACAAACTTTCTAAGGGCATCCCCATAGGTAACATAACATAAAGCTAATAGTAAAATGTATTTCAAAATAACTGATTAGAAGTATATATTACATACTGAACGGAATGGTAGAATTCATAAAAACATTAGCCAGCAAGGCCATATGAATAACATGCAGAACAATTTAACTAAGAGCATGAAATGAAACTGATTGACAAGACTGTATTAAATAAAAATTCATAAGAAACTGGGAATAAACATAGGGTGAGCCAGCAAGGCTTTAGGGGTATATGGCATAGAAAATTGAGGATATTAAAAGCGTTTTGGGCACTAGAACGAGTACGATTAAGTTCAAACAAATAGGCATGAAGAATTTAAATAGCGAAGATCATTTACTTCCCAAAAGAAGAAGAGGCTATACCTTTACCTTAAATTCCAAGAAAAGTGCTATCCTCATCCTATAGCTATGTAAACTTTGGCTCCTTGTCCCCTGTGCCAATAGAATTTATTTAATGTCAAAACACTTACATTACATGCTATGAACAATAATTAACCTTTTTATGTCTTAATAATGGGTGTTGTCCAATTAGTATAATATTTATAAGTTTAATTCCAAAAATTTTGTAAGGGTAACATACTAATTATACTAATATCGCCATAGTATTAACGAGTGATATATTTGTTTTGGGTTAATAATCATTCTTTATGTTAATATTTTTATAATTTAACAACATAAGTCTTAAATCAACAATTTAGTCAACATGCAAGAATTAACTCAAATTTCTATGGATATTTGGTACTTGCAATGTTACACAAAAGTAAAGTATATAATTAAATCGATTAATCTAGTTAATGATGATCTAATCTTTAATAACTCAGGCCTGCATATCATTATACACAAGATTAAGATTTTAATCACCTAAATTAACTTAATCAATCAATGGTTAAGTATTATTTTAGCAAATCTAGGTCCAGCATGCATTATATGCATCTATGCATCCATTATCTTAGTTCCAATTCATATGTAATTCCAATTACCCCAAGATACATGTAATTATATGTCAATAAGAACAATTAATAGCTCAATGGTAGCGAATCCCATTTCCAATTGAATTTTACCAATTCACTCAATTTTTGGAGCCAAACCACCATACAAAAACATCATGCATGTGATCACCATGATGAGCTGAAGTTTTTGCCCCTGGGTCTGCCATGTGTCACTAGAGTTACATGTCGCCATCACCAATCGATGCCTCTTGACATGTACAATCAAATACCCAAGTTAATTTCAAGTTTCGCCACTAGGTTGCTGCTTAATTGGCCAAAAAAATCGAATTGTAGAGTTTAATTCTTCTTCATCATTGGTTCGTTCACAAAATTGAAGCACTAAGTTGTTTTCTAAGCTGACCTTGTCAAAACCTATTAGTAGTCCACCTCTAAAAGTTACTGGAAGCATCGGCTTCGCCATCCTCTGCTGTGTTGAGGATTCTTGCTCTAATTTTGACCGTTCCACCAGTTGTCTCTATAAGATGTTGGTATCGGTGTGATCCCTGAGTTGAGATGAGTGCAATAGTGTAGTTGTTTTTGAGTTTTGCCAGCATTGAATAAGAAGTCACTGAAGAAGATGGGGGTGCTTGCATGTGGGAATTTAATTGGGCCAGGGAAGTGAAGAGGGAATTGCTATTTATATTTACAATTTTCTAAATTTCTAATGGACCCCAAAATTTTTTCTCAATTTCAGATTAAATTCCTCATCTAGTTAGTGCCCTACATTGACCTAGTTGACCTAAGTTATTTATAGATTAACCCCCAAAACTTTTAGGCTCTTTACAATTAAGTCCTTTTCTACTTATGTTTTGAACCCCAAAATTTTTTTAAATCAAATTAAAATTTTAAAACTTAAAATTTTTTATTTTTCTAATTTAAAATTTAGGGGGTGTTACATATATAATTGTAATTGATGTAATGATATTAACAAGAAATTTTTCTAGTACTTTGAAATGAAAGTAATTCTAAATGAAATATTCAATTTTATTTTAGAAAAATAAAAATAATAAATTGAACAAAAAAAAAAACAATAAATGTACCCTTTGTTTATGTCAAATAGGTGGTTAAAGAAGAAGAAGAAGAAATAGTTTTAGGAACTTTTGGGAAGAACATCAAATATTTTGAAATTGCATTTGAATGGTGGAAAATTAATTGTTTATAGCAATAGAAGAATAAATAATTTTTAATTGATGGTACTTTGGTCATCTCAATATTCATCCATTAAAAGAAGCAATCAATACAATTATTTACTTTTATCATTCATATTATCTTACAAACTAAATATAATTTAAAAAAGTATAAAATTATCCTAATCCTACCTGATATGAGATAGCCCAACAAGCTCAGCTCAACAAATTATCGACCTCAGAAAAGGCCCTCAAGCCTAATTAACATGCATAGCCCAACGTTGCTTATGGACCCAGTTGGGCTTGATCACTCGACCATAGTCGTCTGGTCAAACAGATTGTTCTTGACCACAACCAATGGGAGGTTTCAAGCCACTTGGTCCATTCAACCATCTCTCTAGTCAACTTCCTTTTCCGTTTGACCATTGTCAACCAGAGTGCTCACTCCAGTACTAACTCATATTCTTATCGCATTTAATGTTCTGACAAGCAGCATACATCTGCATTAATGGCGCGTGCCACCCAATATAGTCTTTGACACCAATGTTGCCACCAACTTTGATAGGGAGGCACTTACCCAAAGTATTGTTCACCATGAAAATCAGGAGATAATGCTACCTAAAATAGTACCGAGATTAGAAATGACCAATAACCTCCAAACAAAAGCAAGAGCCCTTTACACTTGATAAGGGCATCTTAGATATATTACACACTAGTAGAAGGCTATAAAAACTTCACTACCAGCCACATTTCAGGTAATGCAAAACACACTATACACTTATATTTTTCTGTTCGATTATCCTATTTTGACCAGAACTAACTTGCGCATCGGAGTGCCTTCACTGGGGGTACCTCGACTAGTTTGACGTTTGCTATTTGTTGCAGATCTTAGATCTCAAAGAATATTACTATTAGATCATTCGACCTCTCTGGTCGATTTAGCACAAACACAACCCTTTTCACTAAATACAACTTTCAACCTTATCATTTTGGCGCTGTCTGTGGAAAATCCTTGAGATTGAAATTAAAAAATGGTGAACATAAGAAGAGCCAATTGTATAAGAGGTCGATCTCTGGACCACCCTTGAGGTGCTTGGATCTCGACCAAGCTCATGAAATATTATAGGATATCTGCGCAGGTAAGTGTGGGAACCATTCTAAGGGAAGGTCCCTTACACATAAAATAATAAGATATGGATACTTTTGACCAACTTTATTGAAAGATTATGTGGATTTTGCTCAAAGATGTACATCCTACCAAGTTAATTCGAACTTATTGCACTAGCCCGCTACGCCCATGGTTAATGTTTAAATTTCTTGACCGTTCATTTAGTGGGAGATTGATATTTTGGGTCACTGTTATAGTCAATAGGTTAGCGAAAATTCATAATCGTGGCGGTTGAATATTTTGCCAAGTAGGTCAGGGTTAAAGCTGTTTCGAAGATAATAGATGTAACTATCAAACGTCTTATCTGGAAAAACATCATCCGTCATTTTGGCCTACCTAAGATCTTTATTTCAGATAATAGGACTTAATTCCCGAGCAAAAATACCAGAAGTTGGTGTGAAGGCTTGGGAATTACCCAACATTTTACTTTAGTAGGCAATCCCCAGTCGAATGGCCAGACAGAGGTGACAAACAGAATGGTTCTCGACCATTTGAAAGCTACAATATAGGATACTAGCTTGAGTTGGGCTGACAACCTCCTAGGAGTGCTGTGGGCATACAAGACAACTCCCCAAACAGTTATAGGTCATAGCCTTTACAGCGTGGGCTATGGATCTGAGGCAGTCATCCCCTCAAAACTCATTCAACATATAGCTTAAGTTATTCACTTCTACTCACTCAGAAACACATCAGAAAGGAAGTTCAATCTCGAGACTATCGATAAGCATAAGCAAAAAACTCACAACACTATACAACGTTACAAGTATAAGATGGCGGAAAACTATAACAAAGGGGTCAAGTTGCACCGTTTTAAAGTTAGAGAACTCATTGTCAAAAAAGTGGAAGTATCTAAAAATGTTGGCAAACTTAACCTAAAATGGGAGGGACCTTAAA
Organism: Jacaranda copaia; assembly: GCA_014898725.1. Taxonomy (NCBI): domain Eukaryota; kingdom Viridiplantae; phylum Streptophyta; class Magnoliopsida; order Lamiales; family Bignoniaceae; genus Jacaranda; species Jacaranda copaia. Next base: position 511,098 of record JACGDI010001367.1, read on the forward strand.
CCGTTGTGAAGGTATCAAAACATAATGTCTACAGATTTGCTAATATAGATGTGGATGAGCTCCCTTGCCTGTGGAACGCCATCAACTTGAGGAATTTCTTCATCAAAAATTGTATTATAATCGTCCTCATACTCTTTGATATAAATAAAGTTCCAGCAATACTATTATCATTTGTTAGCATTATCACAACCGTATCCACCTCGCTACCACTCAAACTCCAAGTTGACCCTGTAGTCGATGAATAAGTAGCTCTATGTTATCTCTCAAACTCCAAGTCAACCTCGTAGTAAGTGAATAAGCAGCTTTATGTTACGACTCAAGTATCAAGTCAATCCTATAGTTAATGAATAAGCAGCCTTATGCTCCTACTCAAGCTCTAAGTCAATCCCATAGTCGACGAACAAGCAGCCTCTCACTGTCACTTGAGTATTAAGTCGACCAAGTAGTCGACCTAAAAGTAGTTCTACGTTGCAATGCGAAAGTATCGCATCGACCCCGTAGTTGACGAAGAAACAATCGCATGCTACTTAATCAAATTTTGAGTTGACTCCATAATTGACGCAAAACCAAAGTTCTAAATCGACCATGTAGTAAACCCCAAACATCTATATTTTATAAACTTAAAAAAGCTTTTTAGCCTAAACTATATAATTAACCTAGTAGTAAATTAACAGGTTGACCATAAAATAATTAAATCGACTATAAAGACGAGCACGGTTTGGCAAGACCATGTGTATCTCTTAGCACTAATCAAAAATTGACAACAAAGTTGTTGAATGTTGCATTAAATTTTATGGATAATTAACATGGTTGTCAACTATTCACTCATGTAATCACAACAATAAAGTGGCATTCAATAAGAAACATATAAAATCTATGTCATTTGACAACAAAGATGTAAAAAAGATCTTTCATTAAATAGAATATTCATTACAATTAAATTTCTATTACAAAAAAGAAAAGAAAAAAAAGCAAAAATAAAGAAACAACATCAAATGAGCAGCACAGAAATGGGGCATCAACTTAGGCTTGACCCTACCTGGTCACCCTCTAGCTAGTCTTGATCAGGCTCCAGTAGCGCAGATATGAATGACTGAATTGCTTGAGGTGGTCGAGTAGGCCCCACGATGTTGCTCATGAAATTAGTTGAACGCAACACATACTACACGATGTCGATCTGTTCATCCCTTAGCTAGACAAAGAGGTCTTTAGTGAAGAAAAATTTGCTCGCCAACTTGTTCAGCTTAGCTTCGACCTCAGCTTGTTTCCTTTAGGCCTCAGTTATTGGCTCAACAGGGGCATTTGTTTTGGGGTCCTTCTCTTGGCCCTGTTGACCCTACCCTCCTTAGATTTAGGATAAGGCTGCAGATTATCATTAAGAGTAAGGTTTATTTTGGTCTTATCATCGGGACGAAAAGCATAGCCTAGGCACTCAAGTTGCTCGATTGCCTTATAGAATGCGTTGTGTGTATCGTCGATCAACATAATTACGCTCATATCTTGAAAGGTCGAGCTCAGTTTGAACTATTCCACTGCTTCCCACCACATTGTGGGAAGCTTTCGAGTGAAGGCCTCTCACGCCTCCTCAAGTGCATCTGCACGACCAACTGCTCAACTTGAGGAGTAACTCACCTACAGGTCTAAATGTGCTTTCTTCAATATAGAGTCCATCCAACTCTTTTTATTGACTGCTTGCACTTGTTGCTGATTTTTCAAACTCAATTGCTCTTTGAGGTTTGCCATTTCCTTCATCAGCTGGTTGACCTAGAGTTGAGAAGACTCAAGCTGAACCTTGAAGGTTTCTATATCTCCTCTCTCTTACAACTCCTCTCGATCAACCAGAGCCAGCTCCACCCAAGAGTAAAAGTTGTACTCTAACTGGCTCACCTGAAACAAAGAGCATTAGCAGATAACACTAGTTTCTAAGACAAGAATTCAATGAGAAGCAGTCGACCTCACACTTACCAGACTGCAGTGGTAAGCCAAAGCTTTGAGCACTCCAACCTAACTCAGCTGCATTAGTCTCCATTGGTCCTTGGTGAAGAGCCTAGTGATTATCTACTTGAGAGTGTTGGGGCCCGCCATCCTTGATTGAATCATGGAGGTTGAATCAGTTATCTCCATGATAGGGTTGATCCCAACGCGAGGCGATTTTAGCTGGGGTAGTTGAAATAGTACCCCATTTCCACATTTGCCAAAACAAGTTATAGCCTGTCACTACCATCTGCTTTCCCTTATCGCCTACTATTCTCTTGGGCACTGGACCTTTTTGTTCAACTATCTATTTTTGCCTCGACGCACAGGGCTACTTTGAACGTGCTCTTTTGGTTGAGCGGGTTAAGGCTAGGGGGCCTATTTGGTTTAAGGTACTGCGAGCGTGGTGGTCAATCTAGTTGAGGGTACAGGTTTTACCATTGTCGCCTGTCGTCGAGCAGCCACTCGATAGTGCTCCTTATTTCTTTGAGTTCTTGCTACAACTTCTACTCAACTGCATGCCATTACCTCTTTTTGATCTGCCAACAAAGATAAAACAAAAGCCATCAAAATTGGGCAGAATGACAAAATTAATAGTTATCACAATCACCAAAGAGCACTAACTAGCTGATCACCCACAGGCAAGTCAAGCTTAGCTGGTGATAGGCCAGCCAACACTAGATACCTCTTCTCGATCAAAATCAAGGCCTCTATCTGCCCAAAGTTGACCAGGTCTCTAATAAAGTTGTTGGGCTAACTAGGTGTTTAATTCCCTAGTATTTCCACATGCCCCCTCTACCATTCCTTTGGAATATGAAAATCTCTGGGCCCTCAAACATAAAAAATGTATTTGTTTCCACTCCTAGCCATACAAGGAGGAAGAGGCTACTAAGAACTTTTGACACTAGCGCGCTGTCAGGTAATAGAAGCTGAACTCTTCTATGCTACCCAACTTTCGAGATATTAGTAAATGAAATAAGTTTGAAAAATTGGCAAAGGAGCTTAGCTAGTCGAATCTGTGCATCAACACAACAAAGTTATAAATGGTGATGAAACAGTTGGGAAGAAATTGGGTTATGCAGACCTTGAGGCCCACCAGGAGGTCGACTATGGTGTGGGCTAAAGAAAACCTAAGACCACAACTCAACCCCTCGTTAAACACCATTATGCATCCCCTAGGACGTCAATACATCCTACCCAAAGCCCCAAGCCCTGGGCACCAGAAGCTCATACTCATCTAGAATGTGGAACATCTCCCTAATTCACACTAGGTCATCTGGGGATATTTTGGAGACTATTTTGCTATAATGATCGGGTGTAAATAATTGACCCCATGATGTAGAGGCTTCATTGGGGCCAGCTTTACCCTTATAGGCAGCCCTTTTCATGCTTGAGCTACTTGAGGTCGAGCTATTGCTTGATAAACTATTAGAACTACTCTCATTTGTGCTTTCAAATGCATTTTCAACCCTAATTTCCTCTTAGAATGGTACACCCTCAGATCTAGTGTTTTTACTATCTGAAGCACTATACATTATCATAAATAAAAATGAAGAAAAGCATAAATGGGCAGAAGAACTTACAGTGGATACCTTGAAAACTCTAAGTGCAGAAAAGATTTAGAGAGTTTGGAAAACAAGAACTCAACCAGAATAGATTTTAGCAAAAGTGTAAAATGGGTGTCTCTACCCCCATATTTATAGGTATCTGAACACGGGAACCCAAGCGGCAATAATAATTACACTATTGCTCTTGGTGGTTTGTATTCTGTGATGTAATCAGCGCATTAAATGCACAAAAATCATCAAAAACCCTGGTCAAAAATTCAAAAACCCTGGCCGAGTATTCAAAAATCCCAATTGAGAGGTCAGAACCTTGGTCGAATAAGCATAACCACTGTAAAACCATCGTAACCACCATAACCATCATTCAGTTATCTACTTTCTGCTCATGCTCATCAACAAGCTCAATCAGGACTGTGAGTAGGGAGGACTCATGATATATGATAACCCAACAAGCCCAACCTAACAAGTTATCGACCTCAGAAAAGGCCTCTAGGCCTACTTAGGATGCACAACTCAACATCGCTTCTGGACCCAGCTGGGCCATATCACTCGACCACAGTTGTTTGGCCAAATGGATTATTCTCGATCGCATCCAACAGGAGGCTTCAAGCTACTTGGTATGTTTAACTATCTCTTTGGTCGACCTCCCTATCCGTTCGACCATTGTGAACTAGAGTACTCACTTTGGCACTGACTTATATCTTTGTCGGATTTAATGTTCTGACAAGCAGCATGCTTTCATATTAATAGGGTGTGCCACCCAAAACAGTCTTTACCACCAACCTTGCCACCAACTTTGGTAGGAAGGCACCTACCCAGAGTACTGTTCACCTTGAAAATCAGGAGATGATGCCACCTAGAATAGTACTGGTATTGAAAATGACTAATAACCCCCAAGCAAGGACAAGAACCCTCTACACCTGATGAGGGCATCTTAGATATATTATACACCAGGAGAAGGCTATAAATACCTTAATACGTTTGCTGTTTGTTATAGATCTCAAGTTTTAAAAAATATTGCTATTGGATCATTCAACCACTCTGGTCGATTTAGCCCATATACAAATCTTTTCACTAAATACGACTTTTAACCTCATTAGTACCCTTCATTATTCATTTCATCTCATCACTCTACATCATATATAATCAAGTAGACAAGCCCTAAGGATATGTTTACTTTGATGGATGCAGTATATGAGTGACTTATAAAATGTAAAATTATATGTAAAATTATATGCAGGATGACTCATCCCATTTCAGGTGGGAAGGGTCCTCCAATATTTAGTCCCCTTTTACTTTGTGATGTGAGATGTGGGGTGTAACAAGGGATGGAGAGTAGGATTAGGATAATTTTATATTTTCTAAATTATGTTTGCTTTGTGGAATGATATGAATTACAAAAGTGGATAATTGTATTAAATATTTACTTTGATGAATTATAATATTGGGATAAATTATAAAAAACTAAAATACCCCAGCATCAGATATTTTTCCATTTAGCATAGAGGAACTAATTTTTCTCCATTTGAATTCAACATCCAACTATTTCTTCTTTTTTCCAAATATAAAGAAATTATGTTTCCTGTATTCCAAAACAACATTGTTACACATGAAAATAAAATCTTATAATTCAAAGAATTTAGGGTAATTTTTTTTCATTTTGTTATTAATATCCTTAGATAAATTACAATTATATAAATGTTTTTCTTTTAATTATTTTTAATATAAATGTATTTTTAAAATATTTTAAAATATTTTTAAAATGTAAATATATTTTTAATATAAACATATTTTAAACTATTTTTTATATGTTTGATTGGTGTCATAACTAGAAGTTTTTTGAAGCTGCATTTAATCAATGGGCATATTGGTGTAAATAATTGTGAATACTTGGGATAAAATTATAATTTTAACCCATCATCTCACTTTGGCCATTCTTGGGATAAAATTGTCACTGCTTCTGGACCAGATGGACCCTCCTTTATTTGGTTCGCACAATTGCGAGTTTCACCTTATTTATAGGCCCAAGTCCCTTAAAGTAAGTATGGGACGATGTGGGATGTGGCCCAACATCCCACGTCATTAAGGAAAGTAAATGCCCCCCTTAATGTATATTTGTCTGGATTTTAATTTAATCATGTGCCTCCATGTATTCAAGTAAATATTAGATTAGATTGAATAACTCATCTTACCTAATCTAATCCAACAAAATAAATGCATCCTAATTAGATTAAATTAATCATAATGATTGAGCTTGAAGTTATGCATCAAAACAAAGGCTCAAGCTCGATAAAAACATAAGTCATATAACAACTTTAGTTAACTAGCTTTATGCCGGCCGTTGGGGGCATCCAATGGGCTTAATCATAATGATTGAGCTTAATCATTGCCTTAAAACACTTAGCATATGAGCTTAACGCTGTTTGGGAATAGTTTGCTAATTCTATGTCTACTCTAATTCTAAATAATTACTTTTCAAAAAGTTCCTCTAATAAGACGAGTAAAGAATATCATTTAGCTAAATATTAACTGTATCCCATCACCACAATTAAACAAAATTAAATATGAACTATAATAATATATCAAATTATGTGTAGAGATTTTCATAACTTTTTTTTCTATCAATAATCATTATAGTGTAACATATTTTTTTCCCTGTTAAATGCTATCAAAAGAAAAAACTTTGCTTTTAGGGAACCAGTTGAAGTATTATTTTTTCTTTGTCAACAAAAAGACCCATTAATAAATGTTCAATATTAGTATGTCAAATAAAGCACAAAATACTGAAACTCCCCCAAATTATGAGCATATTAGGCATGCACAAACAATTTTAAACCTTTTCTTCTAAAAACTCAATCAGGATATCTGAAACTCCCCAAAAAAGAAAGATGCGTCAAATATTAAAAATAAACCATTAATTATTCATTTAAAAGCTTACTTAATCTTACATGTGATAATGAAATTGCATTTTTATTTTGCAAAAAATATTCAAATTCCTTAATTTTTCATTATTGTTTTATTGTAATATGATTTCACTATAGTTGTATTTTATAAATATATATATCTTGTGCCCTAACATAAAATTATAACTATATATAGTGTAATTTTATAGATTCAAAACTCAAAAGTGAGTTTATAAAAACACAATTAGATGACGCGTAATTCATAATTAATGAACTCCTCGCATTATGGAGCTCACTTTTAATAAGAGAACAAATGCATCCCAACAAAACGTCTCTCCATTACGTCCTACATATATTCTTGTATAGCGGATATATACAAATGGAAAGCCAATCATATATGGGCCCAAATTAGCAAAATTCACAATATTATGTGATATGGGATAGTTTAATAGGTCCAACAGGCCCAACATCAAACAAGACAGCTCACGAGGCCCAAGTGTATATCTATTTGGTCGACCAGTATCGACCTCATTGGATAAGGCCTGTGGTCGACCTGTATCGACCTAAGGACCACCCTGGGACTTCGTGCATTCAACTTTAGTCGACATGAATCGACCTTCGGTGTTCACACAGATCCCCGCCAGACATGTTGATCTGACGTGTCAAGTACACTCTGATGACACGTGGCAGCCAGTGCAACTACTACCAACAACTCTGACAACCTTGTCAACAACTTTAGCAGTCACGCACCCTGCTTGCACGGTTATCCGGGAAAATAGGAGATTTAGCCACCTGGCACAGCACCAAAATCTAGAATGACTTTCAACCCCC
>JACGDI010001367.1:523332-538312 GCA_014898725.1 Jacaranda copaia
ATAAGGGTACTTGGGTAAAATCACACCCGCACAAAGCTATAAATACTGCAGGCCTAATCACGCTCAAGGTAATGCCATTTTATACTATTTACTATATACTCTCTCTGTATTTTGCTCTACCGAAGCTAACTTGAGCGTCATAGTGCCTTAACTGGAGGCCTCTCGGCTAGTTGATGTGTTCATGGTTGCAGATCTTAAGCCCAAAATCACTCGAATCAACCGGAGTACTTGACCCTCCAGCTCAAAGCAGCATCATTATGAAATATTATTTCACCTAAATATCATGCTTTATTTGATTAGATAATTAAATTTGTTGAACTTTAATTTTACAGGATGTAGTCAATTTAAAAGTGCTTTCTTATTGTCTGTGGCCAATTACTTTTTTGTAGTGCTCATCACAAATTGGCTAACACAGGGTTGAATAATCTTGCAAGCACGATGCATGTAGAATCGTATTCAACCATCTTTTCACAGTGTTTTCATCTTTGAATCTGATTCTATCTGAAAATGACATTGGTATATATTATCAATAAACAGAATAGCTTTTTGAAGTTTAGGAACTGAGAATATTTCAAAGTAAATTATTGTTTAGCTTTCCTTTTAAAGCAAGAATCTTTTATTAGGTTTGGTACGTTTCATGTTAGTTTGCATGCAAGTGTGCAACCTTTCTAGATTTGGCATTCAAGTTCTCCAAGTGGATGCAAATTTAACAAATTAAGAGGGGCATGTTTGGCTAATCTTATTTGAAAGATCTTATCAGTTTTTACATCTTATAAGATATTTTTGAAGTTTATAAGATGCTAAATCATTTTTTAAAAATAAGGTCTTCAAGTAATTGGATAAAATAATATGTTGGAGCTGATAAAATGTTAGTAATAACATTTTTGTAATTAATATGATTAAAATTAAGTTAGCTTGTAAAGGTCTTCAAAATAAGTTAGACACTCCTTATTTTTTTAAAAAGAGCTTATAAGCTCATTCTATCTTATTTTAGGAGCTTATCAGCTCTTATTTAAAAAAAATTACCCAACACTTTTTCACATTTTATGAGCACTCAAACACCCTCTAATTTATCTTGTTGGGTCTTAAATATAAAAATTGATTATTCAGATTAATTGAATTAAATTAATTAATTTTTAATTAACGATAAAAATTAATTAATTAATTGTAATCTTTACATATTCAATATGGACAATTTTGAGTAAAAGGCAATTTAGTAAATTCACTAAAAATGCCTAATAGACTAAATTAAATAATTAAATAAAAGTGCTAGAAAGTTCAAGGACCAACAAAACCCATAAAGAAAGGTAGCAAAATCCTAATAGGCCTAAGCCCATCAAGAAAAACTATAAATTCTAAAGGCCAAAAAAGAACTTGGACATAAGTAATCATTCACAAAAGAACTACAAAACTTCAAGAACTTTGGATAGCAAGGATCTCTTTGCACATGTTTTAGAGAAAACAAATCAATTTTTTTTGTTGTCTATTGAAAAGGACCTACTCTATTTCCATATAGCATCATTTTGACACTGCCTATGGGAAGTTTAAAGAAAGAAGTAGAAACATTAAGAACGCAAACAAAATTGAGAGCTCACTACTCTAGCAACTAGATGGCCCTAGCATCAAAAAATGTGGAGAGTCACCAATTTATAGTATCGTTGAGCCTAGTGCTGGAGTTAGCCTTGAGCGACCAGAGAAGACACTTGCACAAAAGATATTTTTCTTGAGAGATCTCATCATGTTGTTGCCTTTAGAGATACTGACGAGCCTATTGGAGAATCCCATTGCTCGAGCTCTGGCTAAAGTGACAACCCAATGCTTGAAGGAGCTACAACATCATGTAATTGGAACTGAGGGACTTCACCATCCTCTAATTAGAACTCCTAGAAAACTGACCCTGAACAAGGTGTTGTTTCCATTTTTTCATTTTTGAAACTGGACCTACACTCATCTCTTCATGAAGATTCCTCTTAGTGAACATCCGCTAGACCTAGAGTATGGACTCATTTACTAGTGCCCTGAAGTATGAAGGAGGTTGTGAACCTATTTATGCCCATGAACCCTCAAGAAACCAATAAGCACAAAATGCACAATAAAAAGAGTAGTCGTAACAAGAAACTAAGAGATTGTAAACACAGTCCCTTCTGAATGTCCACCACCTACATACTATTTATCATCCCTAAAGCAGAGATTTTGACAATGCTATTGGAACATAATCTTATTCAACACCTCCCCAGAAGATAACAAAGAATCTAAGAAAGCGAAAATAAAAAAAAAAAAGTGGTGCCACTCTCAGTATAATGGCAAACATATCACTGAATAGTTCTAATACTTGAAGGATGAGATTGATATATTAATCCATAAGGAACACATTAAAGAATAAATAGTGTGGATGCCAAATAATCATGAGGAGTAGTCAATAGCTGAAGGTGGCAGAAACTGTTGGTAACAACTTAATGAACATCCAATGCTCGAACAATAGTTATGCCTATGTAGTTGAAATGCTAGCAAACATAGATCATAGAAGGAATAAGCCAACCTTAGCTAGAGATAAATTTATTGTGTGTGGCATATTAAGAAGGTGACCCTCAAGTACACGCTTCTTAATGCCCTAATCAAGGATATACTTAAAATTGCTACATTATGGGGCTTAGTTGATATCCCCTAAAGGTTAAGGAGAACTTGGAAAGAAGGAAGCTACAAAAATGCAACAACTGTCATCATTATTGTGGACATACCATCATTATTGTGGACATACAACTAAAAAATACTAGAATCTAAAGGACAAAAAAAGTGAGAGGTTGATCTAGCAATGATATCTCTATAAATATGTGGCCTAGCAGAAAAGTATCATTGAAAGACAGTAATGAGCTAGAAAAGAAGAGGAATGTTAGCATCCACCTAACAAGCAACATAAATTAATAGTAAAGCTATGTACGACCAACAAATATAACACCAGTTTATGTAATAGTAATTTCCAGAACAACTCAAGAAAAATAGTTAGGAGTTCAACCTAAAGAAACATCAAGAGTCTAGAAATTGTAGTTCACTAAATGAGAGAGCCGTACGGAAGATAACGGAAAACAATTATACAAGAAAACCTTGAAACTCTGATGTTGTAGTAGCTTTTGCACTAGGAGATCTCCTCTTATATTGCTTGAATACACAGCTTGTGGTGCCCTTCATTGTTTCTTATTTTCTTTGGAGTATTTTTATCTTGTTCATGAATCTTTTTTCTATCTTGCATAAGAAGTTGACTTTTTTTTTCCTAATTTGAATAACGCTTACCCACTCAAGAATAACACTTTTATATTATTGTCATTTACTTGATGAATGCAAGTTTTCTTGATTTCAACATATTTTGTGGTGACTTTGATTTACTTGCACTTGCATGTCGCACTCTAGAACACTCTCAAAGTCCCTTTGACATAATCTTATTATAAGACTCCTCAAGGAACACATGATCTGTACCTAGGTGTAATGTTACTTTGTGACCCATCGAAGGCTCGTTGTTGCAATACCTATGATAAGGTCCATTCAGAGGCATGTGATTGCTACTCTTAAAAATCCCACTATAGTTACTCCAAGTTGATGGCAACTCTTAGGAAAAATTCCAATATAAAGTCCTCTATAAAGCATGTGGTCACCACTCCTAAAAAGATCATTGTAATTTCTCTCAATCGATGGCAACGTTTTGATAAAATCCCACTATAAGCCCTCCAGGAGGTACATGGCCACGACTCTTGAAAAGCCCATTGCAATTCCTTCAAATAGGTCACAACTCTTTAGCATAACACTACTATATGGCCTTTCAAAAGGCACATTGTAGTCAAGTAAAAAAGGCCACCTCAAATCCTCTTTGGAGGAAGGTGGCAACATCTTAACATTTAAATATCCATGTTGAAGGGTCACTTGACTAAGGTTACAAATGAACTTTTATTTTAATCCCCAATGAGTTTAAAGTCCTTATGATGGGATCCCTTATAACACACCATCACAACACTTAATGTCTAAGCCTTCACTAGCAAGGCACACATACATATTATGAGCTAAATTATTAAGTACTATAATGAAACCTCACTAAAGATACATCTAGACTAACTTGACGACAACATCTAATTATGCTGAAAAGACCTCATAGATAGGGAACTCAATGAACTTAACCTTAGCCAAATACTTATTGTGATTTGTAAACTCGCTCGCTTTCATGCATTTTGAACTTTACAAGTCAATGATAACCCGCTTGAGAACCTTACAAGACGATTTGATTAAAAGAGGATCCATACTTTCCTAGAATGATTTCAAGCATTATGTCTATATCAATAAAGTAATCACTTAAAGCTTGAAAAATTAATTAAGTGCATACGCGAATGTATCCAAAAGCCTTCTAAGTACTCAAACAAACACTAAAAATTTTAGCACTCTCAACACCCCTAAAAAAAGCTAAGGAGTCAAGAAAATAAAAAAGATAACCACACAACCCAGCACAGGTGCTCAAGATGGACACCAAGTGTAGGCATCTAAAAAGCCTATGCGAGCGCCCTTCCTGAACTCTCTCCTATCCTTTTCCATTTTCTTGGCCATATATGCAAGTGATGCTCGATATGTGATAATGTGTATCGCACAAACGAATGCTATATGCTAAACCCACAATTTTAAACTATGTTGGTAATGCCATAGAGATAACGAAATTTATAGAGAATGCATTTTTTAGATGTTAGTGAAGAAAAAATGAATACACATCATGATCTCGCTTTATAATCATACATTTATCCAAGTACTTGAACAAATATAAGTAAGCAAAATGAAAAGCTTCATTAAGACCAAAATGACGATTGATACTCATGATGACAAATAAATGTCCAACTAACACTTAGCCTTAAAAGGAAATAAAAAAACACAAAAGACAACCTAAAATACCCCTTGAGATAATTGGAAAATGCTAAATAGTACCAAGTCCTAAGTAAAAGCTAAAAAGCTACCCTATTTGTTACTCCTACCTTAGGAGAAAATATCTTTACTCCTATGGACAGAATTTAGCTAGCTTCTCTAGTATTACTTCTGTTCCAATCTTAGGACCTTTCTCAAACTCTCTAATGGAAAGATTAATTAGAATAGTATAGCCTAATATCAACAAATCCTCAACAAGATACTACTCAGTCTCAATCAATATATGGCGACAATCTTGGATTGTCTACTCATAGATCAGTATCACCTACTGTTGGAATAGTGCCCTATAGCTAATTAGATTGACATGTAAAATATTTCACTTGTTATACAATTTTGATTAAATGATATTCATTATAAATGGCCATCTTTATCTTATATTGATTTTACTTCACTAGCATTCGGTTGAAGCTTTTAGATCGCACAAGCTTATGAGACTTGGTCACGTACTAGGTGGTGATCATGAGATAAGTCTTACATGGCTTTGATCTTAAAATATTTCAAGTTGTAAAATCTTATGAGACAAGGCATCTAAGATTCAGATATACTTGTATTAATGATGCATAAATCTAAGCATTGAATATTGCTTCATTTCATGAGTAATCCATGTTAGACATGGGTGCATATTAATGGGTGCTTATTAGAGAACAAGTTCACTAAAGGCCCGGATAGAGAATTCACTAAATAGTTGTAGTGGCAAGTTATCCAACTAATGCTAATGTATATAATTAATCCTTTAACCTGATAATCCATGGTAACCTTGTGTTTAGTTCCTCATGCTTTAACTCTTCCTTGGTCACTTAGCGGGTCTTTTAAGTTGAGCTTGGGTATGAGCTACTTAGACATGAAGGTTTATGAGATCCAAAATAAAATCCATCTTCTCGTTGTTATGAAGGGTGAGTGCATCTCTTATGTATTATATAGTGATCAATTCCACAAAATTCTTGCACAAGGTCATATGACAATTTGGAAAAGGAGTTTTCCAAAGATGAAGTCTTAAAAAAAAATCACACATTGGGAATAGAAACATAGTTATCGAGGCTATTAGGGAGTCGATATTTATCTTACCGTAGGCCTTTTTTGGGAGATAAGAGATAAAAAGACCGTATTTGCATAGCAAGCATAGAGCAAGAATGGTTCTCCAGAAGCATATTCATTTTGACCAATTAGTTGGACACTATAAGCTTGAGGTTGGACATCGATTATGAAGATTGGTTACTCTTCACTTAATAGAGATTAATTGAATTGAGTCATTGGTTTAAATCAGTTTAAACTGATGTGAATATTTTGATATTCTAAATATCATAAGAGTTGTGAGCCTATGTACAATAAATGATAAAACCTGATGGATCATACATAAAAGTCAATTGAAAATCCTACTTGATGAAGGGAATTTTTCTAAGAGTTAGAATAAATCCACTGGACCGATTTTACAGAGGTTAATCAATTGGCTAATTTTTGTTCATTTTGGGTTGATCAATATAATTATTAAATTGATCTAAATAATTTAAAGAGTTAAATTAGACCAATTGAATTAAAGAGTTAATTTAATTGGTGCCACACAACTATCAATTGGTTAAGTTGATTTATGGAGTTAAGTTGATATCTTCTAGCTTAAGGCGTTAAGCTAATTGACTTAAACAATTTTTTTTTAATTGATTTAAAGAGTTAAGTTAAGACTAGTTAAGTAGCTTATTTAATTAAAATAAAGAATTAATTTGGAGAAAAATTCAAATGAAAGGGCTCATTTAGAGTGCATTAAAATTTATTTAGATGATATTTCATGAGATGAAATAAAGATTCCAAATAAAATTCAAATGTAAATTAAATTCACATTTCAAATGCAAGATTGTCTTGCTTAGTTGGCACCAACCTCATGGGAGGTGTGATACCAACTTACATCACACCTCTACCTTTATAAATAGAGAAGTGGGTGGCCAATGTGAAGCATGTGATGCTAGATTCCCCTTTTTCCTCCAATTTGTGTGTTACATAATGTGTTGAAGTTTTATACCTCTCTTCTTTATCCTGCCTCCAAAAATCAGCCTTCATCCTACTCCTCTCTCCTTGGTGTTCCAACTAACTAAGGAATGATTTGGATTTGCCATTGGTGTATGGATCTTGACATTAGAGTTTAGACGCTTTGATAGCTTGGCTTTCGGAGATCCGTTGTAGAGGCAAAAAGTGCAGTGCGTCTTTTCTAGACTTTACCAAATTCTTTTTTTTTGAATTTTTTTAGTGGAGCTTCCCTAAGGTGTTGAGGTGCTTGTGTCCAAATTTCAGCAATTTTGTGGTTGATTTGATTGGGCAATTGTTGCCAAGTTGCTATTGCGCCGCTGGAAGACATCTTTGAAGTGTTCAAGTGTTCTTCCTCATTGCCTTGGATTTTGAGCGTTCAAGGTAATCCTTCATCCAAATATAAATTAGAAGCATGATCAGATCTATGGTTTTGAGTGTAGTCTAGTTAATTTACCTATTTTGTGCTATATTTATTGAATCCTAGTGCTATACTTGACTTCAAATGGTATTGGAGCCTATTTCATACTTTAATTCTGATTTTTTGTTGATTGATTCATAAGATGAATTGATCTAGATCTCCAAATACTTGATCCAATTTATGGATTTGAGTGTTTGGATGATGCTACTTGTGGCTTATTTGTTGATTAATTGAAATTATGCTAATGTGTTTTAAGAGTTAATTCATGTGTTAGTATGTTTTGATTCATAGTTGTTAATATTAAATGTTCATTTGGCATTGGTTGATTTTATATGTTGATAGCGCATGTTAAATTTGATCTTAAGGTGTTTTGGTCATTTTTGGATCCAATTGGATTGGAGATTGTAGGAGACTTTTGAATAACAGTGATTCTCACTTAAACTTGGTTTTTGAAGCATGTTTGAGCACTAGAAATTCTATTTTTAAAAGGTGTTTTAGATTTGGAATTTTATCTATAATGTGTGATTTGGTGTCTAGGAGATGTTCTAAACTTTTTGGTGCACAAAAAGTCAGCCAAAAACAACTTGACTTGGACCAATATCCAAAACAGGGCATGTTGCTGTGCTTGGCCAGGCATTAGCAAAGTAATGGGTGTGCTTAGGCCACACTTACCACATGACCGTGCGCTAGGCTAGGGAAAAAGTGCCCAGTCTTGGGTTTGATGAGTTTTGAGGTCTTTTTGTGTTCTTTTTGTGATCAAAAGTGGATTGAATCATGCTACATAAATGCACAAGAGTTGTGTAAGTTCTCAAAAATATATTTAACATTTTTGATTGCTTTTAAAATCTTGTTAAAGTTAATATTCAATTTGGTGCGAAAATGAGATGCATAATTATTATGCTTATTTTTGCTTGGCTAATTAATTATTTATGAGATAAGAATTTAATTGTTGGAATTAAATCTCAATTCATAATTTATTTATTATTCATTTAATTGTTAAATGGATGGTGAATGAATGAGGATGATCATGAGCCTTTAATATTGATTTTATTTGTTTTAAATTATTGAAAAGGGTTGTATTAAATTGGGGATTGTATGTCTCTTAATTTGTGTCTTATAAATGTTAAACCATTAGGAGTGAGGATTTCTTTCTCATGTAAATATTACAAGGAGCAAAGAAGACCATTGGAGGCATAAAGACCCATGAACGTATAAGGATACATTTTTGTAATAGCTAGATCTAATCAACCTACTTAAAATCAACTAAATGGTGGACTTATAGCTCTAAGTGCACCACTTGGTTAAGGTTCATGGTCATCGTCATCCCACTCTAGAAGCACGCTAGGCATATTTACTTATTTATACTTTTCATATCCTATTGATGTATGAGATGCACGGTAAGGATATAGAAAACCTAAATAAGAAGATAAAATTGATGAAATCTTTGCAAGCAAGAAAAACCCTCCACTTAGAACAGTCTAAGTGCTTTCAAAATATTAAGTCAAAAATAAATTAAAAGGAGTTTTAAATTACTCCATGCCTTCTACCAATAGTATATGATATGACGATGCTACTATCTGTATGTGATGGCACTCATCACGGGGGTCACACTTAGTTTGAAAGCTGTGATCATATATTTAGCATATGATGCACCTTTGATTTGATGTTATCCATGCTTGCACATATTACGTGGCATGACATAAAGTGGTTTGAATCAAAGTTTAATTGGTAGGTCTAACTTAACATCTAAAAATGCAGAGGTTGTCCATAAAGGGGATCTACATGAAAAGTGAGACAAAATATATTAAGAGTTGTATAGAGATGCAATTAGCAAAAGTTGCTTACCTTTTGATTAATGTTTGTGGATGGCACTCATCATTGGGGTCTACTTACAAGTCTTGATTCTCACTAAAAAATAAGATTTCTTGAATTCTCTTAGGGAGTGAAAAATTTGACAAAATAGTGGGAGAAAAACATGCTTAAAAGACCATGAACATGTTTTCAATATCAATACTTAATCACATGCTTATAATTTCTTTTTCGTCTTTTGTAGAATTTTGAAATCTCAAGCTCAAAATCACTACAATTCCACTCAATGTTATTCTAGAAACCAATAAGCTAAACGGGCTAAACTTCTACAATTGGTTGAGGAACCTCAAGATTATTCTAGATTCCAAAAGAGGACTTATGTGCTTGATCAAAGTTTGTCGAACACTATTAGCGTTGATGCCACTGATGAGGCATGTGAATTGTTTACAAAGTTTGTGGATGATGATCTACAAACAAGATGGATCATGATGGCTTCTATGTCTAATGAGTTTTTAAAATCTCATGAGCACATGAAACATGCTTACGAGATCTACTTACACATACAAGAGTTATATGGTATTCAAACTAGACATAAAAGGTTCTCATTATTTAAGGAGCTCTTTAGGACTAGAATGAACGAGGGCTTAAGTGTCCATGACCATAAGCTAAATATGATCAGTCACAATGAGAAACTTGGTCAAGTAGACAGTATCATGGATAATGAGCTCTATTTAGATTTGACCCTTCAATCATTGCCTAGCTCCTTTGACCAATTTGTTATGAACTTTATTATGTCCAAGCAAAAGTAACAATTAATGAATTGGTCAATATGTTGGTGACAGCAGAGGCAACTATGAAGAAAGAAAAGCCTCTTATGTTTGCTTGCTTTTCCAAGTCTAAGAGCTCTAGGAGTCTTAGAAATGGAGTAAAAGGAAGAAAAGTATTTTCTCTAAGGGAAAGCAACCCTTGAATAGTTGGGGGGGAATCAAGAAGAAGAAAGAGGCAAAAATTGATGCTACTGGTTTCCATTATGGTAAAAAAATACATTGGAAAAGAAATTGCAAGGCTTACCTTAGCACCCTTAAGAAAGTTATATACTTTATTAAAGTGCACTTGATGATAAATTCTTCTTCATGGGTAGTTGATACTGTATGTGGTTCTCACCTTTGTAATTCATTATAGGGGATAGAAAGAAAAAAGAGTCTCAATGAAGGGGATATGATTCTCCGCCTTGGAAATGAAGCAAAAATTGCAGCCATGGTTGAAGGTGTAGCCAAGTTAAACTTGGGGAATTCTTGCATTGTACTGATTTCTTGTTTCTATTTATCCAATCTTGTTAAGAACATTATTTTTATTCCCATTTGGATAATGAAGGATATGATTTTTCTATATATAATGGGATGTTGAAAGTATTAAAGAATGGTTCTTTAATTACACAAGGTACATTAAACAGTGGATTGTACATATTAGATTCTCAACCTTCATTGATGTATATTCAATCAAGTAAAAGAAAATTAGATAATCAAGAAGATGTTATCTTGTGGCATGCAAGATTGGGACATCTTTATAAAAATAGGATGAGCAAGATAGAAGCCCTCAAAGCACTAGATGTTAATGGCATAGAGGATCTTCCTACTTGTGAATATTGTTTAAAGGAAAAAAAATGATCAAGGCTCCTTTTGTAAGATAATTGGAATGAACCACAAGTATTTTGGATTTGATCAATATGGATATTTGTGGCTTACTAAGAGTTAGTACAAGAGAAGGCTATTCTTACTTTGTTACCTTCACCGATGATCATATTCAGTTTGAACATATGTATCTTATGAAGTACAAGTCCGAATCCTTTGCAAAGTTCAAAGAGTATAGAAATGAAGTAGAAAAGCAAAAGAGACTAAATATTAAAACTCTTTGATCAAATCAAGGGGCAGAATATTTAAGCACTAAATTCTTAAATTATCTAGGAGAATGGGATTATCTCTTAATAGACTCCATCTGGAACACCCTAACATAATGGAGTAGCTAAGAGAAGAAGTCGTACCTTGTTGGATATGGTATGTTCTATAATGAGCTTTTTCAATGTGCCTATATTTTTTTAAGGATACACCTTAGATTCAGTGGAGAGACTACTTAATATGGTAGCCTGAAAGTTGGTGCCAGTAACATCATATGAGATGTGGTTTGGTAAAGAACCGTCTTACTCTTTCCTAATAGTTTAGGGGTTTCCCATTTATGTTAAGTGGCTAGTAGGAGACAAGTTGGATAGTAGATTCATCTTATGTTAGTTTATGAGATACCTAAGAGAGTTTTTAGAATATTACTTTTATGATCCCTCGAAACAAAGGTGTTTGTTTCAAAGAATGCCCACTTTTTAGAAAAGAAATTTCTATTAGATAGAAATGACGTTGTTGTTGAACTTGATAAAGCTCAAGATGATAATCAAATCCCACAAGTGGTGGAAACAAGTAAACGTTAGAGCCTTACACACAATCTCTAAGAAGGTCAGACCGAATCAAGAAGCAACTCAAAAGGTTCAGATTCCTTCATGAGATGGGCCAATCTTATAATAATCTAAAGACCTATGAAAAAGCTATGCTAGACATAACTTTGGGACATTAGCTTGATACTATGAAATCCTAAACTAACTCTATGCACTCCAATAGAGTTTGGACTTTGATAGATCCACCAAAGGATATAGCACACATTGGTTGCAAGTAGATCTATAAGTGAAAGCTAGGAGTTGATGAAGAGGTAATGACGTTTAAGGTGCAACTAGTAGCAAAGGGTTATACTTAAAGACCCAGTATTGATTTTGAGGAAACCTTTTCACCAGCTACAATGTCTAAGTCCATTAGAATTTTTCATTTTCTTAGCTGCATATTATAACTATAAGATATAGTAAATGGATGTGAAAATTGCAACCACAATGTTTGACATCTAAATAGAGTGAACAAAAAAGTTACAAACTCGAGAGATTCATTTATGGACTCAAATAGGCATCCTGAAGTTGGAACATACATTTTGGTAAGATAGTCAAATTATTTGGCTTTGTTAAAAATGTGTATAAATCTTGTATGCATAAGAAGGCTAATGGGAGTAGTGTACAATTTATTATACTTTATATCAATGACATTCTTTTCATTGGGAATGAGAGAGCAATGTTAGAATGTACTAAAGCATGGTTACTTAGAGGGAGTTTGGTTTTATTTCCATTTCCAATTTCCATTTCCATTATTTCTAAAATGGTGAGAATTAGTTATGTGATGTGATATGGAAATGAAAATGTATTTGGATGAAATATTTAGAAATGTTATGATTATGTTGGTTTTAATAGGTTGTAGGTGGAGAGAGATAGAAATAATAGAATAAAGAGAGAAGATATATAGGTTATTGGGAAAAAATATATAGGTTATTGAATAATGTGCTTTGAAAATGGAAATTGAAATTATGTTGGGTGAAAATTTTTAAAAAGTGATGACTTCTATTTCTTGAATAGTAGAAAATGGAAAAAGGGGGTTTGGAAATAAAACCGAACACCCCTTACTCAATTATCCATAAAGGATTTGCGAGAAGCATCTTACATATTAGGAATACCTATCTATAGAGATAGATTAAGAAGGATGATGGGGCATTCCTAAATATCGTACATTGATAAGATACTAAAGAGGTTTAGTATGGACGAATCCAAGAAAGGATTCCTCCCTATAGGACATGGTCTTCATATCTCCAAGTTTATTGCTCCTAAGAATGACAACAAAAGACAAAGAATGCCCTACATACCTTATGCATCCGCCACAGGGAGCATAATGTATATTGTTCAATGTACAAGGCAAGATGTAGCATATGCTTTAAGTGTTATGAGTCGCTTTCAATCTACTAAGTGTTACAAGTTTCTTTTAATCTAACTTTGGTGAATATCATTGGAGGGCTATTAAAGTAATCCTTAAGGATTTGAAAAGGACAAAGGATTTATTTTTGATATATGGCAATGGAGAATTGAAACTCAAATGGTTTTTGGATTGTAGTTTTCAATCTGATGTAGATGACTTAAAATTCACTTTTGGATTCATATTTTTCCTCAATAGCAGCATGATGAGATGGAAGAGTTCCAAACAAGACACCACGGCTAATTCAACCACAAAGGCAGAATATATTGCAGCTTCGAAAGCTGCAAAGAATGTGTTTAGACGAAAAATTTTATCTAAGAATTGTATGTAGTGCCTAGCATTTGTGAGCTAATAGTTGTCCTCTGTGACAACAACGGGGTGGTAGTATAAGCTAAAGAGCCAGGATCTTATCAACGATCCAAGTACATTTTGAGGTGATATCATTTGATCCAAAAGATCATTAATAGAGATGACATCTAAGTCGAGAGGGTTTCCTCAAAAGAGAATACAATAGATCCACTTACTAAACCCTTAATGCAAAAGGTCTTTGAAGATATCTTGAGAAGATAGGTCTTCAAATTATGAGGAATTAGCTTTCGGACAAGTGAGCGATTGTTGGAATAGTGCCCCACAGATAATTAGAATAGCATATAAATTATTTCACTTGTGATACAATCTTATTTTAATGATATTCATTATAAATGGCCATCTTCATCTTATGCTTATTTTTACTTCACTAACATTTGGTTGACGACCTTAAATTACACAAGACTATAGGACTTGGTCATGCATTAGGTAGTGATTATGAAATAAGTCTTACATAGTTGTGATCTTAAAATATTCTAAGTGGTAGAATCTTATGAGATAGGGTATCAAAAATTCAGATAGAATTGCATTAACGATACATAAATGCAAGGGTTGGATATTGCTCCATTTCATGAGCAATCCATGTTAGACATTAGTGCATGTTAACAGTGCTTGTTAGAGAACAAGTTCACTAAAAGCTTGCTCAAAAAATCACCTCGATAGCAATAGTGCCAAGTTGGTAGTGGCACATTCTCTAGCTTATGCCAGTGTATGTATTTAGTTCTTTGACTTAAAGATCCATGGTAACCTCGTGTTTAGGTCCTTATGCTTTGACTCTTTCTTGGCCACTTAGCAAGTCTTTTGGGTTGAGCTTGCATATGAGCTACTTAAATATAGAGATTTGTAAGATTTAAGATGGGATCCATCTCTTCATCATTATGAAGGGAGAGTGCATATTCTATATATTCTATAATAATCAATTCCACAAAATCCTTATGCAAGATAGTATAACAAGTTGGAAAATGAGTTTTGTGGTCATAAAGAGGAATTGAAAATTGGGAATAGATATATAGTTATCAAGCCTATCAGGGAGTTGGAAAATATTTTGTTCTAGGCCTCTTTCGGGAGATAAGAGACCAAAGGATCATATTTACATGGCAAGCATAAAGCTAAAATGCTTTTCCAAAAGTATATTCATTTCAACTCATTAGTGGGGTTTTATAGGCTTGTGGTTGGACATCGACCATAGAGGTTAGTACTCTTCAATTAATAGAGATTAATTGAATTGAGTTATTAATTTAAAGAAGTTTAAACTAATGTGAATATTTCGATATCCTAAATATCACAAGAGTTGTGAGCCCATGTCTAATAAATGGTAAAATATACTGGGTCACACACAAAAAACCAATTGAAAATTCTATTTGATGAAGGGAATTTTTCTAAGAGTTAGAATAATTCTACTTGACCGATTTTGTGGAGGTTAATCGGTTAGCTAATTTTGGTCATTTTACCTTGATCAATTTAATTGTTAAATTAATTTAAATAATTTAAGGAGTTAAATTAGACTAATTAAATTAAGAAGTTAATTTAATTG
>JACGDI010001367.1:544058-562725 GCA_014898725.1 Jacaranda copaia
AAATAGAGAAAATTGTTTGAAAATGAGTTGTTAGTTTGTTAATGTTTTGGTGGAAGAACAAATTTTACTGGAAATGTTAAATCAATTACTTTTTTGCTGAGTTTGTAGTAAGGAATTGAATTTTTATGTAATATATGTATGTATATTTATAGTTTGATGTTATGTATGTGTATGTATATATATATATATATGTGTGTAAAGATTGTAAAGAAATGATGTGTAATTAATTTAATTCATAACTTATTTTGATATTTTATATTTTTTTAAAATTATAAATAACAAATGATGCATTACTTTAAAGAAAGTATTCATTAATTAAAATTAAATATATATATATATATATATATATATGAAATCTTAATTATATGTTAATATTATTAATATCGACTTACATTAAAAAATTATTAAATTCTAACACAATTCCAATTTTAATTAGAATGAACTATTTTAACTATTTATTATTCCATATTTATGTGTATATATAACTTAATTAATTATTTAACAAAGATTATTATTTCATACATGAATGTTTAGTAATAAACATAAAAATTATTTAAAGTTAATTTATTAATATATTTAATTTTAGATGTAATTGATTATTAAATGAAATAGATTATTATGTTAATATTAGATGATAATTAAACTTTTATAATTTTAATAAATGTCATGCTTAATAATTAATAGATATTACTATTTTCATATTATAATTTCATATTATATGTAATCGGAACATGTGATATTATTCATTGAATTACAAATGTATTATTTAATTATACATGTAATATTTACCTAATTAAATTATAATTTATAAAAATATAATATAATTAGATAAATTAATTTTATTAATTATAAAAATATAATAAGTTATCTAATTTACTTAAAGTATTATACAATTAATATGTTATTTGTTAGAAAAATTATTTACTAATAAAAAAATAATTATTTAAAACTATTTTATTAAATTAAATAGATTATTATGTCAATATAAGAGGATATTAAATTTTTTCAAACTTTATTTAAGAATTTGTAATGGATTTATGACTGCTATGCATATGGTCCCAAATTAAAGAAATTGGAGAATTTAATGATCACTTTTGTAACCTAAGAAAAATCAGCAACTACTTTTGTAACCCAAGAAAAATCAATGACCACTTTTGCGATCTAAGAAAAATCAGTCTCTAATTTAGCGACCGCTTTTGTGATCCAAGAAAAATTAGTTACTAATTTAGTGACTAATTAGTGACCTCCATGTTTGGGGTCACTAATTTCGTCACAAATCGGTCACTAATCCGTTACAATTTTTTTAAAGTTCCAAATAAAATCGATCACATATAGTGGTCACTATTTAATAGTCACTAAAGTTAGTTTTTTTGGTAGTGATCTCAATAGTAACACATTTAATTTCTCAAATTTCAATATTGTCACATATTTGGTCTTTGTCGTTAAATCTCATAAAAAATTAATAGAGAAAAACTGACAAATTTGCATTTTTCATCTAGTAATTTTTCCCAATTTAGCTTCGGGTTCTATGAATTATAAAATTGTAATTCCAGTTCTATGGTATTCAAAAATTGTCCCTTCTCTCCCCTCTTCCCCCCTTTCTGTATTTGCGCTGGAGATGGAAAAACTCACTAGAAAAGTTAATGTGGCTCTTTGAGAGTGAATCAATTTGAATTTTTTACCATGTTAAAAAAAAGCTTATGTGTTTTCTTATATATACATATATTATGCACTCGTATAAATATACATATTTTATATAAATAAATGTTTTATAAATGTCTAATATCTTAATATCCACACACATATATATATACAAATATATTTATGTAAATATATATACATATATTATTTACATATATACATACACGTATATCCCTGCTCCCCAGCACCCCTTACCCTTATTGCCAGAGTACCCCCCCTACCCCCAAATCACCTACACATATATCCTACTTCTTATGCTCCATGCTTGTCAACAATCTAGGAGGTCATTATTTCCTACCTCTTTTTTCTTGTTTGTTTTTATGTGGATAGAGTTTCTTTGAATCTATAGGAGGGTTGCAAATGAGGACTCTTAAGGCCCTTAACGCTTTGGGTTCTGCCTAGCAGCATTGGAAGCCGAGGATCAAGCTTGAAAGTCTCCTAATATTGGATCAATGACATTGACTTGCTTACTTGTTGTTACTTATGTCAACACATTTTTAGTATTAGTGTCACCTACATTGGTCAATCCTCCTAAGAGCTTTGAAAAATACTCTAATAATGGGAAGATTGTTTTGATCATGCGGATAGTACTAATATTTAGGTCTCAGAAGTTCATCAAAGCATTACCAGCAAGGTCTACTCTCTCCAACTGCTGGCACCATGTTAGGGATGTTTGCCCTCATGCCACATACTCTTGAAGGTACTTGTCCTAGATATGCTTTACTCTCACCTCTTAAATGTTTGCATTGTTTTATAGTGTTTGTGCTACTGCAATAGAAGCTGCACCCACTTGCCCAATCTTTACTTCATTGGATTTCTCTTCGCCTTCAAAAGGATATACTAGATGAGCCCCTACAGTAATAATTTAGCTAAAATTTCCTTTTTGGGAACGATAAGTGGCATGTAGGTATGGGTGCTTGGAGAGAACTGTATTTGTGGCCTTTTGGTATATCATTTCGGTTACTTCTTTCATTATATGCTTTGTACTTATTATTTGTGGATGATCGCAAGCAAGTACAAGTCCCCAACTTCTTTTGCAAATAAGGGTTTCGGCGAGTGAGTCCATATTTTGGTCTTAATGAGTGATGGCCATGAGGAGTCCTTTTGAAGTACAGAGTGCAAGTACACCTGTGGGAGAGAAAAGAGAGGGCGGCACCTTATCTATAGGTGATCTGCTCCGAAGAGTATAAAGTCCCCCCATTCCTACAGTTGGATGTTGTGGCTCCTCTATGTGCTAAGATGTCGCATTGGCTAAGACTCAACTAGTTACACTTTCTAGTAGACTCATCAATATCTTTAGAGTTAAGGATAGCCTAAGGTCTCCAGGATATGGTGCTTGGTGCACAAGCATATCTTTTAGTGTAATAAGTGCATTTGGAGCTAGCTCTGGTAGCAAGCAAAATGATACTTCAAGTTGGTAACTCTTCACATCCTCTGACATTAAGGGCCATCTAGTTGCTAAAGTCACAAGCTTTGAATCTCATTTGCATCCTTAGCATTCCTACTTGGTTCTTCAGAGTTCCAACAAACGGCGTCAAAATGAAGTTGCATATAAATGGAGTGAGGTCCTTTCCAATAGTCAATAAAATATTTGTTTTTTTCCCCTAGAACGTGTATACAGAAGTTTCACGAGAGTTCTTGAAAGTTCATGATTTTTCTATGAATGATTTTTTGCGCCCAAGTTTCGCCTGGGGCTATATATTTATAGTTTTTATTTTGATAGGCTTAGGCCCATTAGGTTTCTTTTGCCCTTCTTTATGGGCTTAAGTCGTCTTTGAGCTCTTTGGCATTTTATTTAATTGATGAATCTATTGGATTGCCCTTATTGTCAAATTTATCCACATTAGTATCTAGCACAAAAACAAATGCTATGAAATTAATTTTGTAGTTATGGCTACAAATTTTTGTAGCTGATGTAATTTTTTTAAATAACAAATAATAAAAATTATTAAAAATCAATATGTAGCCTTGTTCATTGGGAGCACAAAAGATTAGCTATACAGTATTCATATGAAAATTAATATAAATATATATAAAAATAATCATTAGTTACAAAATATTGGTTGTCGTTTGAGTTAACTATGAGAGCATCTACTTCAAATTTGACTAAACTAATCTCTTTTTAGTATCAGTTATGAATTGAGTATAAGTGATTATCTAATTTTTTAAAGTATTTTATAGAATTAGTGAGTGAAAAAGAAGATCTATTTCGATTTGGGGAATGCAGACTACAAATTTTATGGGTGAGGATTGAACACAAAGACGAAAAAGGACTTGAGGGTTACTCCAATTAGTTAATTAATTATACACCACTTAACTCATAGGACAAGAATAAAAGGGTATGACATAGTTTCTCAAAAAAGTTACAACCTTTTTTATTTTGATATTCACTTGTTAACATAATTTATTAAATATATTGATATATATATATATATATATCACATATAATTAATTGATATTTCTAAATTACAAATCTAATTTTTCTTTCATTGTTTTAAATATGAAAATGTAGCAAAAGATATTAAAACACATTGTATATGAAATTTAAAAATAATTTAAAGTAGCATAATAAATAGTAATAGAACTATTTGCCTTTTTGAAGATATAACGAAAAAAGTTATTTAAACAAAAATCAAATTCAATGAGCCTAATATGTATCAATGGAAACCACCATTTCAGTGCAATATACTATCAACATCCTATTAGAGTCCACTTTAACAGCTTA
Source organism: Jacaranda copaia (assembly GCA_014898725.1). NCBI lineage: Eukaryota > Viridiplantae > Streptophyta > Magnoliopsida > Lamiales > Bignoniaceae > Jacaranda > Jacaranda copaia. Next base: position 548,485 of record JACGDI010001367.1, read on the forward strand.
TATAGGTAGCAGGTAAAATGTGTTTTATCCTACAGCCAACTAATCAGTTAAAAAAATGACTATGATTCTACATTTTAAATGGCTCATATTAAATATATGTCTACAATCCTCACATGAGGTATGTATAATGTCCTTGCACAGTAAAATACTCCTAAATTCATGCAAATTGCCAAGTAGTTCCATGCTTTTGGTTTTTACATACAAAATGTTGTGTATGTAGATACATACACATGTATAATACATAATCTCCTTTAGAAAATTGTTTAGTTTGGGCACAAACTCTATTTGAACATGTAAAATAATAACTAGGTTAAGTAACATCAGTAGGTGGAAATTATTCTAACATCAAAATATTTATCTACAAACTCCACAAAGATACTAATATCTGTTGGAATTTTCAATGTACAAGATGAGAATGGTCAATTTTCATGAGAGAGAAAGTAGATGTAAAGGCCCAAGGATAAATAGGATCATTTATCATCCAGAATATGTAAACAAGAAAAGTGGCTTTATACATGGAATGATTTCAAAATCTTATGTTCTAAGAAGTCCAAGAGAAGAGGGGACTCATAGTGAGATGCATTGCATGGCCTGTGCATGTGCTCACACTTATGCTAGTGCCTAGGCCCAAGTTGAGACTGAGACCGATGCTATCACTGGTGCAGAAGAAGGCACATTAGAGCTTTAGCACACTTTGCACTTCGTATGTGTGCTTCATCGTGAGGAGCCCTTATCCCTGAGTTATCAATAAGTTTTTTGATCAAATGGATTTAATTTTTTACTCATGTTAGCTAGTTTTATAAATTTGACTCCGATCAATTGATTAATTAAAATTAATCAACTGGTATGACTTTTCAAAGAGTTATGGTTGTAGTTGTGTTTTTTTCATAAAAATTTATGGCTGATGCCTAGTGGTTACAACTTTTTTGATGAATTGAGACATCAATTAAAAGGGTAGAATTCTTTGAAAAGTTATAACTAGTAGAATTGTTCTCTATAAATACTGATGTCTTGCTTCAAATACAAAAACAAGAAAGTATTTTACAATCATTCTTGTCTTTCAACCTCTCTTAATATAATTACAATTTTGCACTTTTAATTCATAGTGCCTATTTTATTTTGGGAAATAAGATTTTTGTAACCCAGTATAGTTAAAAGCGGTCAATATTATCTTAAGGATAGAATGATCTCGTTCGACTTAGGCTACTAAATTCTTCATGTTCTAGTTTAATTTTTAACAAATTGAAGATAATATTTCTCTAATGGAGAGTGCAACAGCAAAACTAACCACTGTCGCTGAGGATCTCAAGTTGGACAAGTTTGATGCTCATTCTTTTGGCACTGTAGGAGCAAGACATACTTTTTCCTCTCCACCTTGAAGATAGCATATGTGCTTATGCAAGAAAAATAGAAACTACTTAATGAAGCTTTAGTTCCTGTTGTTATAGTGCAATTAGCATCTATTGAAGTACCATTTTCAACTACTAGAACACCATTTACTTCCACTACCACTCCACTTTTTACCACAATGATACCGATAAAGCTTGCCAGTGCTGAAGCATGTACTTCTACATCTACAGACTCTGTAACTATGTAGACAATACTTAAGGAAAGATAGAAGTAGGAGCAAGATGACTCCCCATGTAAGGGGTACTTTTTTAATGGATGATTCGATTTGCTCTATGAAGTGTACGAAGTGAGGTTTGCGGATAAAATAACAGAGGAGTTTTGAGATTAACTCTATCACATTTACCAAACTAAAGATGTTGGAAACAAAAAATTCCTGGAAGTAGGTTATTTGATTTTAAAATGTATGTTGACAAACTTATCATGCCTCAATTATAATCTTTGCAAGTTTGATGAACCATATCATCTCTAAGGACCACTCACAAGTGAGTCTTTCCAAGTGTCAATTACGATTGCAAAGTTGCCAATCACTTGAAAAAAGACTATCGAGATGAAACAAAGGCAGGGTACAATGACTATGCAAGAACTTATAGAATATATTCAAGTTGAGGAGAATTCCAACATGGACAAACTTGAATTGGAAGGAAAATCCCAAAAAGCTCTTGCCATAGAAGGTGCACCTTCTATTGGTAAAAAGAGAAGTCTAGTAGTGCTACATAAGTATACTTCGATAAGAAAAGAAAAGTACAAAAAAGTCCTAAGGGTGCATGCTTGACATATGACAAGACTCGACATTTCAAAAACCATTATTGAGAATATCTCAAATAGAAACAACAAAGAGACTAGGTTAATATGGCTAGTGATGAAAAGGTTTTTGCCTCTATGATTTTTGAAATATTGATGGTGGGACGTGACAAGGAAAGAAGATAGACTCTGACGCAATGAGTCATATTTCCAGTGAGTAGAAGTTCATTAAAACATTACGGGCCCATTATGGATGAGCAAGATCTCTTCATAGGAAATTCCTCAACAACAAAGGTCATAGGAGAGAGCATTGTGGTTCTTAATCTCTTGGCTGTGAAGAGGCTTACTCTGAATGATGTTTTATATGTTCCTAAGATCCAAAAGAATTTGATTTCTGTTAGCTTACTAAACAAATATAATTTGTAAGTTATTATTTAGGTCTGATAGTTTAAATTTCAAAGGTTGGAAATTATGTCTAAAAAGGCTATGTTGTAAACATGTATAAGTTTAATGCAATGAATAAAGCACCAGACTTGACTTACTCTATTTCTTCCTTTAATATTTGGCATTTTAAATTAGGTCATATTGATTACCAAAGCATGCTGAATATGTCGAAGTTAGGATGAATTCCAATTTTATCTTCTAATGATGATAAATGTTCAATATGCATTAAGTTAAAAATTGCTAGAAAACCATTTAATAAGGTTGAAAGAAATTCATAATTGTTAGAGTTTGTACATTTGAACTTACGTAAATTGGAAGGTCACTTCACTAAAGGTGGTAAAAGGTATTTCATAACTTTTATAGATGGCTATTCACGGAATGCTTCTGTTATCTATTAAGAACAAAAGATGAGGTTTTTGATAAATTTAAATTTTTCAAGCTAAAATGGAAAGCCAACTTAACAGGAAGATTAAAATCCTAAGGATTGATAGAGAAGGTGAATATGTCTCTACGAATGATTTTTTTGAAACAAATAGAATTATCCATGAAGTTAACTCCCTATAGTCCTTAGCAAAATGATGTTGCTTAAATGAAAAAATAGGACTAGAGTGGAAATGGTAAGTACTCTTTTACTTACTTCTAGTTTGCAAAGAAAGTTGCTATATTCTTAATTGGATACCCCATAAGAAGACTAAAGTGTCCCCTTATGAGCTATAGAAAAAGAGAAAATATTCTCTTAATCATCTGAGAGTATGAGGTTGTAGGTGTCAGTGAGGTTAATTGATCCTAAAAGGCTCAAATTCAACGAAAGGGCTATAGAGTGCGTTTTCATTGGCTATACATAATATAACAAAAAGTAGATTTTTGATGATGGAGTCAACTAGTTCAGCCAATCATAATATAATTTTGGAGTCTAGAGATGCCAAATTCTTTGAGAATTCATTCTCTATGAGACCAAAAAATGAAGCACCAATATTAATAAAGAAAATATTGATTGTGGTATAATTCAACCTAACTTTGGAAATTAGAGTGATATTGAAATTAGAAGAAGTGACATAACTCTCCTAACTTTTATCAATACTAAGTAGAAAGGGATAGAAATAATATTATCTTTTCTAGTGTTTTCACTATGGAGCATGATCCTTTAACTTTAAAGAGGCAATAGGTTCGAGAGATTTTGTATTCTAGAAAAAAATAATAAATGATAAAATAAACTCACTTTTAGCTAATGAAACATGGGCACTCAAGTACTTACCTCCAAGTTTTAAAACAATAGGCTACAAGTAGATATTTAAGCGTAGGCATAAAATCAATGAAAGTTTGGACAATATAATACCAAATTAAGTTTTAAATAAAAGAAAGGTATAAACTATTTCAATACCTATGTTCTAGTTGCTAGAATGAGTACTATAAGGTTATTGATTTCTTTAGCATCAACTTACAAACTAGTTATACATCAAATGGATGTAAAGATGACCTTTCTAAATGGTATTCTAGAAGAGGAAGTGTACACAGAATAATCTAAAGGTTTTGCAATAAAGGGATAAGAAGTAAAGTTCACAATCTTGTCAAGTCATTGTACAATCTTAAACAAGTTCATAAGTAGTGGCATGAGAAGTTTGACCTAGTTGTTCTATATCATGGATTTATGATCAATGAATCTGACAAATGTGTACACGCTAAGTTCAAAAATGGGATAGATGTTGTCATATATTTATATGTAGATGGTGTGTTGGTATTTGGTACTAACCTAAATGTCATTCTAGAAATAAAGTCATTTGTATCTTCGTGCTTTGGCATGGAAGATACAGAGGAAGCAAATGTAATTTTAGGCATTAAAATTATAAAGTTGGATGATTCTATTTCTTTATCACAATCTAACTATATAGAGAAAACATTAAAGAAATTTAATCATACAATTTCCACCACTTATAATCCATCTATAAATCTAGTTGCAAATGATGGAGATTCTATTTTACAATTAGAATGTTCAAGCATAACAGGCAACTTGATGTACTTATTGCAGTTTTCTCAGCCAAATATAGTGTTTGTGGTTAGAGACTTAAGTTAGTTTACTCATGATCTAGGACAAATACATTGGCATACAATATTAAGATTGTTTTAAGTATCTAGAATGCACAATGAATTATGCCTTAAGTTACAAGGTGAAATAAAATCCACAAACGGTTGGTTGTTTACCTTATGTGGAAGAGCTTTTCTTGGGGTCCCGAAAAATAATCTTGGTTTCACTCTCTACAATGCACTCTAAATTATTGCACTAGCAACGCTAATAGAGGAGGCAGAGTGGCTTAATAACTTATTAATGAAAATTCCTATATGAACTAAGCTCATGCCAGCAATATCTATCTTCTGTGATTATAAGGAAACATTATCACGAGTTTATAGTAAGATCTATAATGGGAAGTCAAGATATACCAGTCTTAGACATAACTTTGTAAGACAACAATTAATGTAGGTAGCTATAACAATCAATTATGTGGAATCAAAAGGAAATTTGGCAGATCCCTTTATAGAAGGCCTGGACAAGGATTTTGTATGGAAGTCTTCTAAGGAGATGGTATTTAAACTTTTGAAATGAGAGGTAACTTACCAATGAAAACCAACCAAACATTGGATAATATCTAGTGCAATGGTTCAATGAGAAACTATGTGTAATTATGGATAGTTATGCACTAATATACAAAGAGAAAAAAACTCTTTAATGATCATCCCCCATTTGGTGCATACTTGTATGGAAAGAAAAAAGAGAGTAGGAAAATTTCCTTTAATGGGTTTAGGTCCAAATGGAAATGCAGCTCATACAAGTATATTATCTTAGGCTCACCTTTATAATTACACAAAGTGTGGCCACTTTTGCAAGATTTAATGCTAGTCTCTAAGGCAATCTATAAACCTAAGATGTAATGCAAAAACTTATTTTTGAAGTATATCATTGTAGAGCTTCAAGTTCAAGGCTACGGATACTTCGAAGTTTTGACACACTTCTTACATAAAGTTCAAATTGAAAGACACCTTGTCTAAAGCATAACCAACCTAAAAGTTGAGAGATCAAAGTTTCAACGGTATCTTATACATTGAAAATTGGGGAAATTGTAGGAAATTTCTATGTATAGGACAAGAATGGTCAATTCTCATGAGAGAGAAAGAAGACGTAAAGACCCAAGGTTGAGGTGGTTGTGGGTTAATAAATAAAATCATTTATTATCCCATTTTGGAATATGTAAATAAGGGAAGTGGCTTTATATATGGAATAGTTCCAAAATCTTATGTTGTAAGAAATCCAAGAGAGGAGAGGACATATGGTACAGTATATTACACGACTCGCATTAAGGCTAGGGCTAATGTCATTGTTGATGCTGCGGTAGGAGTAAAGACGCATTAGTGCTTTAGATGCACTTTGTACTTTAGATGTGTGTATCATCACAAACAGCCCTTATTCTCGCGTCATCGATAATTTTTTGGACCAAATTTATTTAATTTTTTTACTCATATACACTAATTTTTATAAATTTGATTCCAATCAGTTTAGTAATTAAAATTTATCAACAAATATACCTTTTCAAAGAGTTATGCTTATAGTTGTGTATTTTAGAAAAATCGTGACTAGTGTTTAATGGTTACAATCTTTTGAATGAATTAAAGCACAATTAAAAAGTTATAATTCTTTGAAGTATTGTAATTATTAGAGTCATTCTCTATAAATATTGAAGTCTAGTGTTAGATATAAAAACAAGAAAGTATTTTACAATAATTCTTCTCTCTCAGTCTCTCACAATATAACTTTTATTCAAATTGTAACTCTACATTTTTAATTCAAGGTGCCTATTTTATCTTGAGAGACAAGTTTACTGTAACCCAATGCAGTAATAGCAAGCAAAATATGATCTAAAGGATAGAACGATCTTGTTCGACTTAGGCTACTAAATTCTCCACATTCCAATTCAATATTTCCAACAATTTCTCTGTTATCTATGACTTGATTAAAGTTCTTATCGGCTATATTCAAGTTGCGCTTGGCCTTCCACTTACAAAACCACCCACCCTTTGCTTGAATGGCCTGCAATAACTCATCCACAATTTTTCAATTATCTCTATTAACACTTAATTTCTTGAATTCTTCGATATGCATTTCAAGTTTCCCATTACTTGGTGCTTGGTAACAAATATCAATTAACACCATTGCTAAATATTTGTGTGGTTGTATTCTTGTTGTGAGGATGGGGAGAAAATATTAGACTGGGGGATCAATTTTTAATATTTTTAAGTTCACTAGTTGATTTGAATAGTACCCCACAACTAATTGGATTAACATGTAAAATTGCTTCTTTTAATACAATCTTGATTGAATGATATTCTACATATGGCCATCTTTATCTTGTGTAATTTATGATTTTCTTTACATGCATTTGGTTGAAGCCCCAAAATCATATAATACTATAGGACTTGGTCACACATATGATGGTGACATGAAACAAATCTCTATGGTCATGATTTTGAACATTCCAAGTCATAAAATCTTAGCGGTAAGGTATCTAAGATTTGGATAAACTTGCATTAATGATGCTTATCCAAGGAGTTGGATATACCCCTATTTCATGAACGATTTGTGTATAACATGGATGTATGTTAGTGGGTGCTTGATAGAGAGCACGTTTACTAAAGACTTGCTTAGAGAATCCATAAGGTATCCAAAGTGATCGATTGGTAATGAAAAATTCTCTAACTTATGATAGTTCATATAATTAATCCTTTGACTTGAGATTCCATGGTAACCTTATACTTAGGTCCTTCTGCATTGATTTTATCTCAACCACTTAGTAGGTCGCCCAAGCCTTGGATTGAGCACAAGCTACCTAAGTATAGAGGTTGGTGAATTCCAAGAAAGGTTCCATTTGCTTTTCATGAAGAACAAGTTGATGTCCTTTGTGTTCAATGACGATCAATTTTGAGAAATTCTTGCACAAGGTAATATGATAATTTGAAAGGAGTTTTTTTGAAGTTGAGGTCATAAATTAGAACCACACATAAATAATAGATGCATAGTTATCGAAACTATTAGGGAACCAATAAATATCTTGCTTTAAGCCTCTTTTAGAAGATAGGAATGGAAGGATCGATTTGCAAGGTAATTGTAAGCTAAAAAGTTCACCCTAATTAATTCATTCAATTGGTGATGATGGCCAACCTTAAAAATTGGTGGCCATGGTCCCCACAAAAAAATGGTGGCCATAGCACGAAGGCCATGATCAGCCCCTTAAAAATTGATGGCCATAACTGCTAGAAAAAATCAATAATATATGTATGTATATAGGATATATATTATGTGTAGAAAATGTATATATATGTATATATAAATATAATATTAAAAAAAATCACCTACTTGCCAGCATGGCAAGATGTGGCTGGCCATGGTGGTTGATGGCCAAACCAGGCCAAATTGCTGGTTGCCTTGGCAACCATGGATAATGTAGGGGACAGGCAGTGGGATAGTGGGGATAGGTTGGGGGGGGGGAGACTGGAATAGGTTAGGATGTAGGGGTGGGTGTCTATTGTTATAAAACTTTTTTATATATTTATATTTATTTATTATACAATATTTATATATTTATATATATAATATGTATATATAAAAATATATTTTTTATATTTTTTTTATAAATGTACAAGTGGGATAATCTAGACTATTCAAAAATTGAACAATTGATACAAAGAATGGAGCAATTAATAAAATTATTTAATTTAAAGTAATTTAAAAAAAGAAAAAGAAAAACACAAGGATATAAAATAATTTTGTATATATATGAGGGTATTTTTGTGTATTTACTGTAAAATTCAACTCAAATAAACAAAAAGGAAGCAGTGAATCACAATTTAAAAATATAAGGCAGCATTTCAATTTTATTTTTATTACAGGAAGGTAAATCGTCTATTTCACATTTCACAGGAGTAAAAAGATTTCAACACTTTTTGTTGGTCTCCATCGAGGAATACCAATTTCATGGCAATGTCGTCACTTAATCCAATTTTGGCAACAAGGCTTATCTTCCCCCAGTCTTGTGGAAGTCCATTATTTTATACTTTGGGTGCAGGAATTGGAAGCACAAATTGGGCGCTTGCCTCCGACACCTACGATGGGTAACAACACTTGTGTTTGTGCAGAGTCATTCGATTTTTTTAGTTATAAGGTCTTGTTAAAAATTTAAACTCTACGAGGGATTTAGAAAATTTTTAATTTGAAATTTTATACTTTCGAGATCTTTTGGAATTGTCAATATGGATCATTTGTTTTAGGGAGAACTCACACTTTTGATATTTGGTTGTTTAGAGTTCCAACAAATAGCGTCAAAATAATATTGTATGGAAATAGAGCAAGGTCCTTTCTGGTAGTCAGTAGAATGTTGGTTCTTTTTCTTTGGAATGCATTTAGAGAAGTTTCTCAAGAGTTTTTGAAAGTTTGTGATTCTTTTACGAATAATTTCTTGCGCCCAATTTCCTCCTGGGTTGTCTTTATAGTTTTTATCTTGATAGGCTTAAGCCCATTAGATTTTTTTTTACCCTTCTTTATGGGCTTAAATTGTCTTTGAGCTCTCTTTGACTCTTTTATTTAATTAGTTGATTTAATTTAGTGAACCATCATTAATGAATCTTCCAAATTTCCCTTATGGTCAACTTTATCCACATGAGTATTAGCACAAAAAAATACTACGAAATCAGCTTTGTAGTCATGGCTACAAATTTTTATAGCAAATTTAATTTCTATTAAATAACAAATAATAAAAATTATTTACAATCAATCCGTAGCCTTTGTTTGTTGGAAGCACAAAAGATTAGCTACACAATATCCATATGAAAATTAATATATATATATATATATATATATATTTAAAAGAATAATCATCAGTTATGTAGTATTGGTTGTCGTGAGGATTAATTATGGGAGCATCTACTTCAAATTTGACTAAGTCAATATCTTTTTAGCATTAGCTATGAATTAATTATAAGTGATTATTTAATTTTTTTTAATGTTTCATAGGATTAGCGAGTGAAAAAGAAGATCTATTTCGATTTGGAGAATGCATCTAAAAATTTTATGGGTGAAGATTGAACACAGTTGAAAAAGGACTTGCGGTTACTCCAATTAATCAATTAATTATACACCACTTAACTCATACGACAAGATTAAGAGGGTATGCCATAGTTTCTCAAAAAAGTTACAACCTTTTTTATTTTGTAAAATAATTTGTTAACTTATAAGATCTGGTTACTATCTTCCACGTTGAAGTATTTGATTAGATCAATAAATTTATGCATGCAATTATAAGCATAAATTCCAATAATTTATAGGAGTGATTTTTATTGTCAATCTAAAAGAATTTATTACAATCTTAAAACATAACTTGGCATTTCCTGTCTTTAACATCTTATAAGTATACACACACTGGTGGTTGTGGCAAAATTGTGCTTGCATATTATAAATTAGGTAGCATATCATATTCAATCATCTTTCCACACTGCCTTCTGTCTTGAATCGGATTCGGTGTGAAAAAGACATAATACAGTATTATAATTCATTACAATGGGTTGAAAGTTTAGTACTAATCAAGAATATTAATTACGGTCCACATGCTTCATGTTTGTAGGTAATTAATTGTGCATCTACTTCAAATGTGATTAAATATTCATGCTTTATGTATTGCTAGTAACTAATGTCCTAATTTTTGTAATGATTCAAATTTTATTAAGTAAAAAAAAATATATATTCAGTCTTAACCGACCAAACTCGAATGAACCTTTAATATTCGTTTGCCAATCAATATTAAGAAAGTGAAGCTATTGTTCAATCCAATCTAGAACTTCAAACCAAAGAAGTAGAATTAATAATTAAAAAACTCGGGGTGTGCGTGTTTGTCTATGTCTCCTTCCACTTGGAAAACTTTTCTAGAAGGTGGGGAAGAAATTCTTTTGGTTTTAATTGTGAATCGTCTGCCATTGGTACTATACATGACGTGTCACACATGACATCAAGCATCTCATTTTAATTACTACTATACGATTAAGATAATTATTGAAGAATATGTGACTTTTACATACAAATAAATAATTTATATGACGGAAATGAAAAGGGGGGAAATGCCTTAATTACGGGATAGGTATGACGAGTGAAAGTCACTAAAGGAGAATACTGCTTCAAGCAATAAGATAATAATTAATATCCCTTAAGGTCGATAAATATATTATAATATGTAATTAAAACTTGCAACTTATTTCAAAAAACTAACCCATACACCTCTTAATTTCATCAATTAAATAAGGTAACTGGTGTATAGTTAATTGAGTTTCCATTTTGGAAGAACAAAAATTTAGTTAGTTTTGTCAAATAAACGAGTTAAATTGTATGAAGGTAATTGAGCTTCCTTAATCTTTAGAAGAACAAATGCGGAATGAAGACTATGTTGAATAGTATTTACTATATTCTAAGGACTTGTTTGCTTTAATTGATTATAGTTGAAAGATACATAATCGCTCATAATTTATTATTTATTTGCCTTGATATAGGGCCTTTAATAAGTCATTGGCCCTATATTAAGTTGGAATACGTATCAAGAGGGGAGGTGCTTGATACATTTTCCTAGGATTGAATAAGATTCAAAAATATCAAATTACCCTTAATTAGTATATAAAAAGATTATTAAAATAAATAATAAAAAGGTTATATTTTGTTTTAATTTACTTTTTACTTAATCTTACCAACCAAACATGATATTATGTTATTTTATCTTGATAGATTTAAAACATATCTATTTGTTTATATATCATTCATAATCACATCATTCGAAGCAAACTAGCTCCAAAATGAAATGGAGTGAAAAGAACTTGGCGAGGGAGGAGTATATATAATTAATTTAATGCTAAGGAAGGATTGAATATGGAGTCACTAAAGTCAAATTAAACATGAACTGTATGTTCAATTTAATTGATTTTATTCATTTTTATTTTTATTTATAAAGAAAATAAATTAATACCCGACTTGACACGCTTTCATTCATCATAATTAAAACATATAGCATACGGTAGAAAAGTTCGCTTTGTTCATAAGAAGTATATGAACAAATTCATTTATAAAGCAAATTTAAGAACACAAGTATGCCTTTTGCAAATTATAATGTGGATATTTTTCTTTTTAAAATACAACGTACATATTTAATTATTTAAGTTTGAACTTCAAATTCTATATATAAATATGAGAGCAGTATCGTTGAATTAAATAATCAAGCAATGGCACATCACAATTTATACAGTTCATATATATATATATGTTTAGCAAATGCATACACATTTGGAATCATTCAAGTTTGAGTGGCAAACTTCAATACATAAATTTTGTAGTACTACTTGACTAATTCATCAGTAATACACAGTGATTGAGAAATATCTCTTAAACGAGATTGATAATAAGGAGAATATTTTGCTTTAATGGACCCAATTGAACTACACCGATTTGTCCATACCAATTGTCCCTTTTCTTCACCTTTGAATATTATTAATCAGCTGTCCTAAACAAACCATAAATTTTCTCAATTGGGTGCCCCCAGCATCAACAAAATAACAACTAATTTCTTTGATGCTGGGACTGGGAGCACTGAGTAGCGTACCTTCTCACTGTACATAGCACATAGCGGCGCACGTGCTATGGGGCGGCCAGCATCAACAAAAGCCTCACACTTGACATTTTCTCTTGTTTGACACATTTCTTGACTACTTTTAATGTGATTCTTATTCCTCGCGCCCCCACCGCCCGCAGCCCCCAAAAAAAAGGAAAAAAAAAAAGAAAAAGAGAAAAGAAAGAAAAAGTTTAGGTTGGCAATAAACTCATAAACACTATAAATTAGTGCCCATGCAAAATATAATTTCTCGCCATCCTCACAACAAGAATACAACAATCACACAATACACAAACAACTAGAAATGGCATTCAAGAACCAACTACACCGTTCAGCTAGCGAAGGAAGAGATGAAATGTCGATCGAAGAATTCAAGAAATGGTTGAAAAGATTCGACGCTGATAGAGATGGCCGGATAACTGTGGAGGAGCTCCGGGAGGCCATCCGGGCCACCGGCGGGTGGTTCTGCAAGTGGAAAGCGAAGCGCGGGCTAAAGATAGCCGACAAGAATTCCAATGGATTCATCGATGACAACGAAATTAGTAACCTTGTGGAGTTTGCACAAAAGCATCTAGGTCTAAGAATAATTTCTGCCCACTAATGTTACTATTTATGCAGTTATTTATGCTGGGTTTATGCCATGCTTAGATAAAATTTGCTGAGGTAACCATATGTAATATATGTGTGTGTGTGTGGAAATAAAAAGCATGCCACTCCTAATTTGCCGTTGGGATGGACTTCTGACAGCTTTTCTCATGTTTGGACACGAATTTTCTATTATGTGAATTCATTTATGAATGAAGTATTTAATGGTGAATTTATTAGTAGTATGTTGATCATGTTATATTGCTTGAATATGTATGTACCTTGAAAGGTTTTAGTTAGGTCCTGTAAACTTGATACAAGCTGGCAACTTGCTACTTCTTTTTCTCCTCTTGAAGCGCGTCTTTGCTTTAACTATAGTTAAAGGATTTAGCTTTATCGTATATTCGTATGCAAGAGAGGGATCGGTTAGCAAGTGAGTTGATCTCACTTTTGTTGATCCATTTATTTCTTTGAGTTTGGCTGATAGCCTGATAGAATTCACTCGCGTCTTTAAGTGGAATCCTTCAACAACTCAGTGGTTCCATCGGGCGTGCTATTCCGTTTTGAACGAAATTTTTTCTTGAACACACACGAGACAAAGAAGAGATTTGTGCTGAGGAGCCGAGGGGAGGGATCTGTCTCATTGAAGTCTCCTCGTCAATATGCTTCCAGGTGTCTATTGCCAAAACACTGGCACGAGGCTAAATCCAACAAGACAAACCCAGGAATCTTAAAAATCCAAATTAGAATGCCTAGGAAACTAACAACCTAGAAAATAAAGCAAAATCTAACAAAAAATCGAAACCAAAAACACCCAACTCATAAAGTAAAGCAAAATCAAAGAAAAAATTGGAACTCAAAAGCACTCTTACCTTTCACCCATTCGAGCCGAACACCATGCGTGCCAAAAGGAAACCCAAAAAAAAACCAAATAACAACAAAAGAAACCTAACATACTGTAGACGGCTTAATTTTTGAGCCAATTAAAAAATGACATGTGTAAATAATATATTAGTTATTATTTAAAATTTTTTGTTTATATATTGAAATTTATTAAATTAAATTTCAAATAATAAATAGTTAATTTTAATTAATATTCTAATATTTATGTTATACAAAGCAAATGTTGACAAGTGTTAAGATGGAGATATATCATGTCAATCAAATCAAATCTGGTGGCCTAGGAATCTCAAGCTAATCAAGTTGGGACACGTGGCACATCCATGTATGTGGACCAATCAAGTCAAGAATATTTGATATTATTTTTTAATATGTGCATCAAAGAGATAATTATCAAATATGTTCAAACCATTTTGAATTCTCTTGTTGAACACCTATATAAAGGGATGACTAGAGACTTATACAGATACATATTCAT
>JACGDI010001367.1:566398-600367 GCA_014898725.1 Jacaranda copaia
ATATGTGCATCAAAGAGATAATTATCAAATATGTTCAAACCATTTCGAAGTCTCATGTTGAACACCTATATAAAGGGATGACTAGAGACTTATACAGATACATAATCATATATTCTCAAGCCCCAAGATTCAAGTTTTTAAGCTTCAAGTTCTTACTGCGACGACGTATTGCTACCGCAAAGGTCCTATACCTCTTCAAAGTATCAAGTTATCAAGTCCTTTGATCTTGGAGTCACGGTTCGGATTTCAAAGAAATTTCGTAGTATCTTTTACCAAGTCAAGGGATACTACACTATATATCCAAGAACAAGTTTTAAACCCTTGGATCATATAAATACTGGGAGAACAATCAACGGATTAGTTTTGTTAGGAAATTTATATTTTTTCTCTGATAAATTGTAATTCTCATATATATACATATATTTTTTTATATAAATTTAATTTATCTATTATTTTTTTTTTGTCTTGTGATTTAATTTTACAGATAACGAAATTTGTATGAACACATACACAAAAGGTGTGTTTGCAATGATGGAAAAATCCAAACAGAGAAGAAGAAGAAGAAGAATAGTTTACCCGGTGCTTCAGTGGCGCAAACAGAATGAGCGAAGAGACACGCGGAATAGGAATACGAAAAAGAAGTGAAGAGTCGAAAGGACAAAAGCCAAAACACAGGAGGGAGGGGAAAAAAATGTTGTGGGGCCCGCTGGTACCAAAATTGGAATAGAAATAGGAAAAGGAAGTGAAAGGCGGAGAGAAGGAAAGCCAGTACGAAGAAAGGAAAAAAAAAACTATGGGGTCCGCTGGTACAAGAATTATTGTAGCAAACGCCGTTCCCTCTTATATAATAATAGTAATTAATATATATGATTTGAACTGTTATTTTGTAGCATAATTTCTCATTCCAAAAAGGATAATAACAGAAGGGTTTAAATGGAGGAAAGTAAGTCTTTTAAGGATTTTACCAAATTCCAAAGATAGTGTTGATATTACATTAAAGATTAAACACTATGTATTAGGATTATAAGGATAGACGCAATTATTTTAATTTACAGGCCGTTATGACGTGCCATTTCTGCATGCATAAATTTATATTAGTATGATATAATTGATAAAAACACTCAAAATAAATTTATCATTTTTAAAAAATATAAAACTATACATAAGATCCGAAAAAATCAATACGAACTAATAATTTTCTCATTCCAATTTATGTCATTAATCTCCTTTTACCTTATCCATTTGACTGAATTTGAGATAGATAACAATTAAAAAGAATTGACGAGGTGATTCTATAGGATTAGTAATAAGAAGAATATATCATTGATTTATGGAATGTGGTAGAAACATAAAATTTCCACCAAATTTTATTTCTTGGTAAAAATAAGAAGAATATATCATTGATTTTATGTATATTGATAGTTGTTGGATAAATAATAAAATTTTTTGGTACATGGATGGCTAAAGAAAAATAATATGAGTTATTTGTAAGTAAAAGGGTAAATTTGATAATGTAAAAATTGATTTCATAACTACCTCTGTAACATTAATTTTCAATTTAATTCTCAATATTGTATTTTCAAGTCTATTTTAAAGAAAATTAAAGGACAAATTTTGTAAATATTCATGAGTAAATTGAACTAAATAGTTATATTTGTAAAATTGTCTTCTCTTTCATAATTGTATAGATATAGATATAGATAACGATAACGTAGCTTACTCTTTTGGATAGAGAAGCTACTTCACAATAAGATTCCTAATGGATTAGAATGCAAGGGCTGATGATTACATTTTAAATCGTTTTTAAATAACCTTTGCTGGTGGGATTCGGCCGGAAGACTTGCACATTAAACTAAACAAAATTCCCTCCAAATATTCTCTGTCTAAACTTTCAAACCACTTTCGTGAATGATAATGCACTGACGACCAGCTGATTGGATAGCGTTCTATATACTAAATTCTAATTTTTATGTGTTTTTGAATTTTTTTTTTAATCCTTAAAAGAATTTTGTAGGTTGGTTTTTTTTTTCTTTAATAAATGTACTTAATTGTTTTTGTTCTTTCAAGAAAATGTGTCGGTTGGTTATTTGCAAGTGCACTTAATGATTTTTAAACTTAATTAATTTAGTCAGAGAAATAAAAAATATTTAATTAAAATTAATAATTTTATATTACTTGGACTGATTAGGTATATATATTTCATAAAATATTTATAATCTGTGTTAGAATAAAAGGTGATACAAATTAGTCTGGTTATGTATGATTAACGATAATAACTATAATTTGAACGAACATTAATAATTAAAATTTTAATTTAATTAATTTATTTAACTTGCTCAATATTTCTTATTTTTTTAGCCGTCTCCTTTAAGAATGATAATTGGATGGGTTTGAGGTGGGTTTGAGACCCACCCCACCAACTTCTTTATAGATTTACAATTCACGCTGCTCCATCCCAAACTCGAATATAGACGGGTTGAATTGTTAGACCCGTTAGACCTACTTTGTATGTTTAAAAAAAAATTAAACAAAATATATTTATACCTTCCTAAATATGACAGAAATAATATTATTAAGAAAGAACTAATTATTTAAAAAATTATATATGCATACTTCAATTTTTAAAAAATTATAAATTACAAACATTTTTGTTACTTATATATACATATTCAATTCGCACATAAACTATTTCTTGTAACTATATTGTTATGTTTATAAAATATATCTGTAAAATTCATATTTTTTATTCATATATGAATGCACATTACACTAATACATCTATAATAAATAATATTATATACATATGAAATAATATAATGACGTGCGCTCGGGGGGTCCGGCCTTAAAGAGTAAAATCAATACCCATTCAAAGACAAGTTCGTACATTCAAAATTCGTTCTAAATAGGATAGGCTTGAGATAGGTCGATTGTCGCCCTAATCTCTATGCTCTTTGCAATTCTATACGGTGCAATACATTTCAGTAATCAGATATAATTACATCATTCACATTCAAAATTTAAAATACAAAAAGAAATTATTTTGAAAGTAGAGTAATTGTCACATTTGGTGGGACTCGCTTGCTTTTCACTTTTCCCTTGAGATACTATATATATATATATATATATGGCTCCTTGGCTTACCTGTTTCTAATGTTTTCATCATATTGTTTTATTAATTTTGTTCATTAATATCACAATACGTACTAATCACTTCTCTCTTTAAAAGTTTTGTCTCCATATTGTTTTTTAATTTTCTGAGGATTATAATTTTTATTTATGTCATTCAATTCATGTTTAAGTATCTGCAATAAAGTTTTGCATTCTGTGATATTTTATGAATTTACTTTAATTTTATATTTTATATTTTATTTTCATATTTATCTTATTCTTTTTTATCCGTGTTATATTTTAATTCTTTTCATGCATTCGATTCTCTTGATTAATCTTTCTATTAAAGAATTTTGATAATTATGCAGCACTGTCAAAAACTGATACTCTTGAATAAATAGATTTATATGTATAATTTAGGAGAACAGACATAGAAGTTTTGGAAATAAAGTACCGCATATCTGACTTGGTTTATTTACTACACTTTCTTGTTTTATATTCTTCAAAATGCCTCTTTCCTCTGTCATTTCTTACATATTTTTTGTTTTTACATATTTTCACTATTGAGTATTGACCCTCAATTATTGATGCACTTCTCTCCAATCTTTTTAATTAAAAGTTTATGCTTTTTTTATGTATTATTATTATTATTATTATTATTATTATTGGTGTTGGTGTTGTTGTTTCATTTATTTATTTATTTATGTTTTAGCATTTCCCATTCATGTTATAAATCTTTGGTGAAGTTAATCTTCAATGAATTTTAAAAATTATTTTAGTATTTAAATTTGTTTCTTTGTTCTTACATATATTTGATTATACATACATATATATCATAGAATTATATATATCTTTCACCAAGTTTTGAGTTTAACTACTTTATGTATTGGATTATCTTATTATACTTATCATTTAAGAACATCATAATGCATATTCTTTTTTTTTTCCCTCTTACTTTGACCTTGTAAAGCTAAATTCATGTGTTGTATTTCTTTCCCTACTTTTTCATGAGTGGAGTTATACATATTCATGAATTCACTACTATCAAGAAGGAGTTATTAGGCTTTATAACGTAATGTCTCAAATTAGCTAATCACATTTTTCTATAATGCTCCATTAGTTAATATCATTATACTTATTTCTCTCCTGTCTTTTTAGAAGTTTGTATTCATATTTGTTTTTTATTTGTTTAATTCTTGGATGAATCAATTTTTAACTTTCTTATCCATGTTGTGAATTCACCATAAATTTGATTTTTGATGTTTTTTAAAAGTTATTTTTTTTAATAAAAATTACTTCAAGTGGGAGTGAATTGAACTTCAGCAAAATATATTTTTTTATTTTATAATTTGAATTTATTAAAACAAGAAGAAGCAACAAAGATAGATATGCAAAAATAAATAAAGAGAAAGACAATCAATCTGTAGTGATTTGACAAATCTACATTCACTAAGTTATTCACTTAGAATTTTAAACCTGCAATACTTAACATTTGAAAAAATTAGTGCAACAAGATATTAAGAAGACAACATCTAGGTTGTGTCACTCTTTGTCACTCAAACTCTCAACAGCTATATATATTGCTTATGGAAGATACACAACTTCCAGCTCAACTATAGAATTTCCTAGAAAGGAATAAATTAAGAATATGACTCTTCTTTTAAAAGATCTCACAAGACTCATAAGATTATATGTCTTCTCACTTCATTTTCAGTTTTCTCCAACTTAAATAAGTGTAATCCGTATTAAATCTTTCCTTGCTGTCCATCAAGTTTGGAAGATATGCAATGGTCACTTTCCACATGAGAGTGATAGCTTCAAAATGATTACTTTTCATATGTGAGTGACTGTAACACCCCGTCTCTTCTCGTAAGTAATTCTTCTTAAAAATTAAATTATCAAACTATATGATAACTATAGGAAATCAAAATTTAAAATTCTATAAGTAGTAAATAAAGTATCTTATGAAATTATCCCTATTGATATAATTAATAGTGTTTTGGATTAAAAAAGTTAATCAATAGATTGACTTTAAAATTCGTTATGTCATAAATTACAAAAGTGTGTATATATATATATATATATATATTAAGTTACAAATGCATCATTGTGTGTATTAGGTATATAATGAAACAAAATGTAAGCTAGAAGTTTTTTTTTTTTTTCACTTTACTTATTTCCATAGGGTCATTTCAAAATGAGGAAAAGATCAAGGACTAAATTAAAATAAAAAATTTAGGGTCAATTCAAAATAAGATGGAAATATTAAAGGTCTCTAGGCAAATAAAAAAGGCTCTATTTTCTATAAATATGGATCAACCCCATAGCTATTTTCCACCCAAAAACACTCTCTGCAGGTTACCCAAAACCTAAATTCCACCCTTCAAATCTTCGTCCAATTCCTATCAAAACTATAGCCAAATCCTCCCTACCTCATCAAGAGCCAAACTCCTTATAATATCTCCCCAAGATTTCAATCCCAAACTCTAGAAATTCTATCACAATCAAGATAGAACCTGCCAATTAGTAGAATCGCTGCCCAAACTTCAATTTTGAAAAAAACAAAAATAAAAAACCATCTCTCCAACCACCTGATCATCCATGTGAACCTACCATTAGAAAGCTCTAGGTGTCTAGATTATTCTAATAGTATAAATTTCTAGAATTTTCGACCAGATTAACCTAAAACTCTACTGAATCTACACTGCCTCACGCGGGCAGAAACTAGCAGAACACGGGGCAACTTTGTTTTGTCTATATTTGGAGAATCTGTCATTCAAATGATGAAATGGAGCTATGGATGGAAAGCTCTTCGAGGGTAGATTAGTTTAGAGGTAAAAATCACTAAAATTAAAGCTGTCTCCCAATCAGAAAAGTGCAAAAACCGTGACCTGCCACATGACCTGAGTAGTGTGAGGAGCTCAACTTTGAACAAGAATTAGTAAAGACTGCCCCGTTCGATCGTCAAATTGAGGCAACAATTAGAAAACTCATTAAGTTTCAAGACCTTTTGAGATAATTATCACAAACAAAAGAAGTTATATTTGGCTAAAATTTAGTTTTATAAGAATTGCACAGTTAATTATGTGGAATAGCAGGTTCTAGAAATGGGCTAGTTATGTTAAATAATTGTAGGTTTGTTATCATGATGATAACTTGACATTTTTTTGTTAAATATGGTTGAGTATAAATGTTTATATTATGAGATTATGTTGGATGATTGGGGTTTGACTTTAATTTAGATTTGGTGGAAATTGTGGAACATGATTTAGATACAACGATTTTGTTGTAAATGTAATTCTTGAAACAATGTGACAAGGAAAAAGTATTAGGACATATTTGATTCATTTCGAAATTAATAAGTAAGAAAGATTACTTATATATATATGCTCAAGGTATCAACAAAATTAATCGCTTAAATTTATTGGATAGTAACTAAATAAACTAAAATGGTATATGGTACTCTAGTTAAATTGATTTTTATGATTATTTTCATTCCTTCATAATATTATTACTGAAAGAACTATCAATAATAGTTGAATCTTAAATTTAGGTAATTAAGTTTACAAGTTTGTCGGAGAATCTTGATCACAAGAATAGATGAGGTTTTTTATTCCTTCTAAATTTTTATTTTGTTACCTTAATTCTTTTTCTTGAAACACCTTGAATATTGATATGTGAGGTCTTTTGCTTCTTCTTAATTTTATTCTGCTACTTGTTACTTGATATCATATACCCATCTTGTGCTTTCTTGAGCACCTCAATTATTAACACGTGAGGCCTTCTGCTCCTTGTTAATTTTTGTTCTATTACCTATAATTCTTTTTCCTAAAACTATGTACCTATCTTGTTACTTGTACACCTCGATTGTTGATATAGTGATCAGGTTTTCATTTCCTTGTTTACCTAATTTCGTTAACTAATAACTATTTCTTGAAATAATATATCCTCTTCACATTTTCTAGACTGCCTCACTTATCGTTATGGTAATTATTTGACTTTCTTAGTAAGTTTGAGTCAGTTGAAATTTTGAATCTTGTTAAAGCTTATTCCTCTTATCTTTTAATCAAAAGATTATGTCATTATCAGGATCTATTTCGTTTATTTCTTTCTGATTATAATTATGTTACTTAAATAAGCAAGAACCCCCTATGCCAGATATTCTCAATACAACTCAAAAGATTATTTAAAAGAGAAGAAGAATATTTTTATGAAAAGTCTTCTTACTCCAAATAGATTATAAATTGAAAAGGTTTGTGTTTTCTAATTACTATAAATCTTCCTACTCATTGAATCGAAAACTAAGTGCCACACTTACTGATAGGGGGCATGCGGTGCGGACCACCTCTAGAATCTCGAGGTTAACAGTTTCTACTATATTTGTTGTATTCTTGACCCTTTTGAATATCTTATTTGGTTGGTACTGTAAAGCAAATGCCTAGCAAAGTAAAGTGCCATACTAGTTGAAAGGGGATGTGTAGTGGGGGCCACCTCTAATCTGTCATCATTGGCATATCTAGATTTTAGTACTATACATCTTTCAGCCTCACCTTTGTACCTCGAATGAAAATCCTATTTTGTTCATTGTGAAATTAAGAGTAAGGATCTAAGTGCCACACGTGGGTGTACAGCAGAGGCCATCTCTAGAATCATATACACTTGAATCTAAACTTGAAAAAGAAGCATTGAGATTTATGAGTTCTCCACGCTGATATGGGACAGTAATGGAGTTATATAAAAGGTTTAATATGATTATGATGTCTCTAATCTGATAAGGTTTTTATAAGTGAGTCTAATCACCTCATGATTTATATAAAACCTTAATGTACATCAATATATGTGCATATGAGTTGTAAAGTAACAAAAGCTTGTTTCACAAAACAAATTGTCCTAGCTTGTTTGTATTATGCTCATTACATAACTCTTATTCTATCATCTTCTAATGCAGAATAAGCTTTATACAGGTAATTCCTTCCAACTTTCCTCACTGAGTCATTCGGACTCACCCTTATACTTCTCTTTGTACATATGAGGTTGTTATGGGTGTACCAAAAGAAGAAACTTGGGGATAGACAACAAAGAAATTATCTTTTGTTTTAATCCGAATGTGACCAAACTAATAAGTTTATGTATATACATAATAAGGTTTATAACCATGGTGATTTTGGTGCCATACCTCAGATACTAATATATATACTCACCTATAACTAGAGAAAAAGTTCAAGCTAGTGTACAAAGAATAATAAATAAGTTATTTCTTTTAATATGATTTGTAATTTTATTTTGTTAGCCTGTGCTTGTCACTAGCTCTTCATAGGAAAATCATCCAAAAAGGGTTAGTGTTACAATGTGGTGACTTCAAGGCCTCTAAGGCATCACTATGACAACTTCAATTTGTCATATGAAATGATATTTTCTTCTCTATAAATGTTGAAATCAAGCAAAGTTAACTTAAGAAGATCCCTATATAAATTGTGGTATATGATTGATCTTAAGAAGGAAAATATCATGAGTTAGCAAAAAAGGATGTAATCAAAATAGATATTAAAGAGATCCTACCAATCTCTTCCTTTTGTATGATGGTCAATTTTTGCATTTTAAAGAATGAGGAGCTCTCCCCAAAATGAGTGCTCTTAGACAAGGCTACACTTCTATGAATAAGGTACCTTAAAGCTGTTAAAAAGATGTAACATAAATCCATAAAGCAACAAAAAGCTTGGAATTCTAAAGGCAAATTAGAAATCAAATATTAATAGCTAAAACAAAACACCAATCTATTTAAAGCATATGTTCATCATGCATAAGCAACAACTAATAGAATACCAACTAACATTTTATTGTTAACTATATGTTCAAGCATACCAAAAATGTCAAAAAAATCAAAACTAAGATACTAGCAGTTTAGCATGTGCAAGAACTAGAAAATCAAAACATGTAGAACAAACATGAACACTACAGTATGTATGTCCTCTCTCTTCATAATGATATAAAATGCAAAAACACATACCTTCCCTAATCTTCAAAAAGATTACTCATCTTGGGAGCATTTGCAACAATCACTGTAGAGGTCCTTTATCTTGTAATGAAGATATTTAATATCATGGAAGAGGTCAGAGAGCTTGTGATGAATACAATAATGAGAATCCTCTATGTGACAATAATGTCTTGGATATAAGTGCTCAATTCCTCACTAGTAGTGGTAAGTGATGTAATTGCAAGCTGCATATCCTCAATCACCAGCATACCCAAAGAATGTGGACCCTTTCGTAGTTACCCAACCTAAACCAATAGAATTTTATCATGAGCTAACCAAAAAGTGATGTAGATAGGCTTCTTATCCTTCTTATTGTGAGATGTACCTCATAACATTAATGTAGTTTGTAATGCCCTTGAGCTAAGTACAATCATCAGCAACCTGTATTTTCATTTTATAGAAATTGACTAAACTAACTACCATGTGTTCCCAAGGATCCTTAATCCAAGAGGCACGTAAGTATACACCTTCAATTTTAAGAAGGTAAGTAGCATGCTGTTTGGTAGATTTTTTTATTAAGTGATGCAGTGCATAAATCATGTGATAGAGAATGAGGTATCTTAGGATCATGGGGCAACCAATGACAACCATATAAAGTAGAAAAATATAAAGTCGATTCACGTTAGTGGAATGGCATTCAACAGTTGTAAAATATGAAAGTATGGTAATAATTATCAATCAATGCAATAAAAAATGGTCAATGTTAAGTTGGTTTTCCCCACCAGTTAATTTTTTAAATTTCCCACCCCACAATATTTTCTTTGCATTAGGTAGATCAAAAGTAGGATTAGTACTCCATTCACCAAATCCAAAAAATTTTACCTCATCATCTGGGAGATTTTAATATTTGATAAACTTTGGACAACATAAAAGTTACAGCATGACCATGAATATTTGAGTGAACATTGATATCATCATTTGTTTTATCCTTCTCAAAAGTTAAATTTGCATAGAATAAACATATCACATGAGGAGTTCATCAAATTCAATGAAACTCATCCAAGATATTTGCTCCACCCATTTGACTATTGAGATTAGAGAAAAATCATAAAATAAAATCAGTGACCTTGATTGATTTTGTGAGTGCACAAGCTTGAGGCAAATGTTTAGAAGCATGGGAAAGAGGAAACCTAACTATTGTAGGGACCAAATTAAGCTTACAATTGTTGTAATCAGTATAAAAAAGACTTGTGAATAGGTATGGAGCTTAAGAAGATTTAACAGATATAAGGATTAAGAGATATATTTTGGCCAATGATCGTTCCAAATAAGGGTTTTTAGCTCGAGATAAGTGTAACGATGTTGGCTAGTGAGATTTCTGAGTATCTTGAGAGGAGTTTGGCGCAATGTCCATAGAGACAAGGTTTTGGTGTTTACCAAAATCAAACTCAAAGAGAATGTGAGTCCAATGATGGTGAGATTATGTGAGGTTGCATGGCCTTGCAAAGGAATTTTCATATTGATGGTAGCAATAATCTTGGGCAAAGGGCGGTTTCTGGGTTTCTTCGAAAAAGATGGAGAGGAGTGGTGTGGCTAGGAAGAATAACTTGTGGAGGAGAAGAAAAGAGAACTTTTGTTTAAGAATTCCAAGGGGTGAAAATCTTTTTTGAAATTTGAGAGTATTTAGGCATCCCTTTTAAGATTTTGAATTCATAAATTTAGAGATAATGATATATTTTAGAAATTGATTTAGTTAAGTGAAGAAGGAGTATATGTAGTCAAGAGGATTTTTTTAAACAAGGAAATTACAAGGGGAAAAGAATGATTCCAAGTTTTATTTTAAGGAAAGAAAAATGCTCCTTACAAAGAGGTTTGGCAAAAATATCAACCAATTAGTTCATGGTTTCCACAAATTTTATGCAAATATTACCATTATTAATATGATCTTTTATGAAATGATGATGAATCTTTATGTGATTGTTCTAGAGTGATGTATTGGGTTTTTAATAATGCTAATCACACTACTATAGAAAAATTTAAACCAAAATCAAAAGGATTGTTTCATCCAAATTACTTGAGTGTTGCAACTTCCAAGGGCCATATATTCTGCTTTTGTGGTAGATAGAGCAACCACACCTTATTTTTTGTTGCACTAACTTACAAGATTTTCACCTAGAAGCTAGTATATAGTAATTTTTCAATCAATCTTACATCATGCATGGTCAATGTTAGAAAACCCAATAAAAGAGAATGAATTAGAGTAAGGATACCAAATACTAGTATGAAGGGTTTTTTTTAGATATCATAGAATTCACTTGATTGATCACAAGTGAGACTCCTTTCGATTTGCCTAAAATCTTGTGCACAAACTGGTTAAAATATTATATCTGGTATGCTAGTAGTAAGACAAATCAAACTATTGATGATTCCTTTGTACATTTTTCTATTAATATTTTCTCTTTCTAAGTTTGAATCAAATTTGGTATTTGGGGCCATTGGAATGGGGGTTTCATGGCAACTTTCCATCCCAAATTTCTTTAATAGTTCCCTTATGTATTTTTCTTGGTAGATAAAAGGTTCAATGGATGTTTAATTTGTAATCCAGGAAAGATAATTTAATTCTCTCATAAAGCTCATCTCAAATTCTCCTTTCATACAATGTGCAAAATCATCACATGTACTATTTTTAGTTCCTCCAAAAATGATGTCATCCACATAAATTTGAACAATAAAAATATCGATATGATACATTTTTTTGAAAAGAGTGGTATCAATTATTCCCATAGAAACTCCTTTAGAAATAAGAAATATATTGAGACGCTTGTACTAGACTCGAGGAGTTGTATAAAGTGCTTTCGACAGTTTAAAAATATTATTTGGAAATTTGGGTTTTTGAATCCTAAAGGTTGCTCAAGGTAGACCTCTTTCTCAATGAAGCCATTCAAAAATGCACTTTTGATGTCCATTTGAAATAATGAAATTTTTTTATGAGATGCATATGCAAGTAGCATGCAAATGGACTCAAGATGTGCTGCAGGTGCATATGTTCCATCATGATTGATACTCTCTTGTTGAGAATATTCTTTTGCAACAAATCAAGCTTGGTTTATAACTATATCACTTTTTGCATCTAGTTTGTTTCAGAAGACCCAATTGGCTCCAACTATTGGTCGATCTTGAGATCTTTCAATCAAGTTCCAAACTCGGTTTATGTCAAATTGTTGAAATTTCTTCTTCCATAGCTTTTACCCAGAACTCATCATTTAGTGCCGCACAGATATTTGTCGACTCTACAAGAGATAAGAGAATAATATTAGAGCAATTTTCTTTTCTTTCTTTTAATTGTGTTGTAATACCTACTTTTGGATCTCCAATTATTCTATCCATAAGATGACTCAAGATGTGTTTGAATTTTTCCTTCTTGGATATTGGAGTTTCCACTATGGGTTCACTTTCACTACTATTAGTTTGAGTACTTTCAAAGTATCCTTTATAGTCAATGCATTAGATTAATCAAATCCCATATGTATGGATTCTTGAATTATCTTTTTTCTTTGATTGAAAATCATGTATGCTTTACTATAAACTGAATATCCATGAAAAAGCCATTCATATGATTTTGAATCAAAATTCTCAAGGTGTTCTCTGTCATTTAAAATGTGACGCTTGCATCCAAAAATACAGAAGTATGAAATATTCTAGTAAAGTTTATAAGATGTTCTCTTAATCAAAGGTCTTAAAAAAAACTCTGTTAATGATTTAGCATGACTGGTTTACTACTTTCCCCTAAAACGACTTTGGAAGATCATACTCATTCAACATTGTTCGAGTCATTTCTTGGACTACTCTATTTTTCCTTTCCACTACTCTCTTTTGTTAGGAGGTTCTTAGAGCAAAAAAATGTGTGTCTCCATAAGTGTCACAAAAATCCATAAAATCATAATCATCATAATCGTTTCCATGTTCACTCTGGATTACTTTAATGGAGTATTCCTTTTCATTTTGAATCTTCCTAGTAAGCGAGATGAAAGAATTTGTGCCTCATTTTTGTGTGATAAGAACTGTATCCACGTGAAAAAAGAAAAATCATCAACAATTACAAAGACACAAATTTACTTCCACTTAGAGATGTACTTATTATTGGCCTAAACAAATCAAGATGCAAAGATAAGTGGTTTGAATGAAGAATTGTCATCTAGAGAAGTTAATGAAGATTTTATTTGTTTCCCTTTGAAGCATGCATCTAGACTTTATTTTATAAATCTTATTCTAGGAATACCTTTAACAAGATCCTTTTTAAAAGATGATTCAGAAGATTCATATTTGCATACCCTAGTCTTCCATGCTATGTCCAACTTGATTCTTCAGTAGCAACAAGACATTCAACATTTTGTGATGATATCTCTAGTGGCTATGAAAATGATCTCATCATATCCAGTTATGACACAGCACTAGGGTTAAAGCTTTACCTGATAACCATTATCTCCAAGTTGATTGATGCTCAATAAATTAAGTTTCAAACCTTCTACCAACCAAACATTTTCAATGGAAGCTTAACCCTCTTCTCCTACCATGCGTTTTCAAATTATTTTACCTTTAATCTTGTCAGCGTATAATACATCTCTTCTATCAAGATACTGCAACTGAGTGAAAAAGGATTTATCTCCTACCATATGTCTAGAACATCCACTGTCCAAATGCCACTTGTCCTTCTAATTTCCTTTCTTGAATGGCTGCTAGACCATAATTTTTATAATTTTAGGTACTCATGTATTATTGGATCCTTTTCTATTAAATTTAGGTAGCTAGATGAATTTGAACCCAATATCCTTTTTTAATGGACAATTATAGTATATGTGATTAGATTTATTTTATGTATGACATGTTTTTACAAAGTTATTATTATTATTATTATTATTATTATTATTATTATTATTGGTTAGTGTGACGCTTCTTAATTCAAATAACTTATATTTACCTTTGAGAGTTATCTTTAAGGAATAATTTTTGTTCAAGTGAAAATATATTTTCTTTTCCTAGGTTTTGAATTTGCAACACTCCATTTCTTTCTTCTGCATCTTTTCTTATGATTCCATTATAATTTGGAACTAATTATATTCTTTTTCTTTTTGACTAGCATTCAACAATTTCTTAAGGCTTTGAATTTCTTCTTGAAGCTTGGTTATTTTATTATGACGACCTTCATGTAAGTTAAATGATTAGGCACTTCCATATTCCATATCTATATTACTAAATTTATCTCAAAAAAAGTGGTTAACTATTTGTTAGCCATAAGAGAATTATTTTCACTGACAAACTAAACAGAGTCAAAGTCATTCCACGTGATTGTCATGGCTAATTCTTTGATACTTTTATCATACTTAAGATTTCTCTTTAGCTTAGGACAATTTGGTCTCTTGTGCCCTGCTTCATGACATTCATGGTATATGATTCTTTTTTCCTTTGGGTATTAAATATTGCCTTTTTTGGAACTTGATATGGTATCTCATCTAAATTAGCTGTTTGCTTGAGTTAGTTGTCTTAACCACCTAGTTACCATTACAATTTCTTCATTTAATGCTTCCTTATCAAGGTCTCCAAGATCATTATTTGAAACAATCTACTCTGCATTGAAGGCAATATTTTCCCTTTTGCTGTTATTAGAATTTTATTCATTCGTAAATTGTGTCATTTCATGGGAAGTCAGTAAGCCAATGAGCTCAGCCATTGTCAAGGTCTCAAGGTTCTCAGCTTTATGGATAGCAACAACCTTGGGATTCCATTCTTTTTGGAAAAGACCGAAGGATCTTCCGAAACCTTTTGCTTTCAGAAATTCTTTTTTCCTAGTACAAGCAAAGGATTGACTATTTCCATGAAACAAGTGTACATCTAACAGATTGTCTCACCTATTTTCATAGAAAAACATTTCATATTGATGGGTGAGGAAGGCAATTCTTTTGAGCTTTACCTAAGATGTTCCTTCCTGAGTAACATAGAATATGTTCCACATGTCTCTTGCCAAAGTACAAGTGCTGACACAATTGTAGTCTTCTTTGACAAGTGCACAAGAGAGAATATTTTTTTCTTTAGCATTCATTGACAGTATTCCTTTATCTTTATGTTAAGTTTCATCCTACTTTTTGATACATATACTTGTTCATTGGAATAAGTGGTCCGTCAGTAGCAATGCTCCACAAATCATAGTCTAATGCAACTCAATCCCCATCTTCCATGTTGAATAGTTTTTCCCATCAAATAGAGGTGATTGAGTATAGGATTGTCCTTCTACATATATATATATATATATATATATATATCAAAACTTGAAGCAGCTATTAAGATCTTTTGAACTCAAGCCTGTGATGACTTATTAATGAAAATATGGCTCAATTGTTAATGAAAGGTAGTTTAAGAGGTGATGAATTGAAGATCACCAAAATCTTTTTTTTCTTTTCATAATTTGAATTTATTAAAACAAGAATAAGCAATGGAAATGAATATGAAAAAGTGAATAAAGAGGTAGAGAGAAATTTTTAGTAGTTCAGTAAGCCTACATATACTAGCAAAGTTTTTCACTTTGGATTTTAAGCTAGCATACTTAATAGTCAAAAGAATTAGTACACAAGATATTAAGAAGATAGCACCCAAGGCTATATCACTCTTTCTCACTCAAATTTAGAAGAACTGTATTGCTCACAGAAGATACATAACTTTCAACCTAACTAAAGAAGAATAAATTAAGAATACAACTCTTCTTTTAAAAGATCTCGCAAGACTCAAAAGATTGTGTCTTTTCTCAATTCATTTTCAGTTTTCTTCTCCAATTTAAATTACTGTAGCTTTCATTAATCTTTCCTTCCATTCCACTTTCTATATGAGAGTGACATCTTCAAAACCACTTTCTATATGAGAGTGATTGCTTCATAATGATTACTTTCCATATATCAATGACAGCTTCAATGTGCCTTATAAAATGATCTTTCCTTTTCTATGAATGTCAAAATCAAGCAAAGTTAACTCTAAGAAGGTCCATGCAAAAATTTTAATATATGATTGACCTTAAGAAGAAAAATGTCATGCGTTAGCAAAAATAGTCATAATCAAAAGAGATATTAAAGGGATAGGAACATATTTTGTTATATTAATTATTTCTTTGTTCTCATATTTATTTAATTTACAAGTGCTACATCATTTTTCCGTCTCCATGTTTTCTGATACTTTTGTTTCTTCATGTATTTGATACCTCTTAATTTGGTTAATCCTTTATGTATTGTGCCTCCACAAAGTTTCACTTCTTTTTATTTATTTCTTGTTAATACAATGCTATTTATCGTTTTTTATAATAAATTATTACTTATTTTAACTATTGGTAAAAATGATGCAATATTTCATGTGATATATTTCTCAATTTCATTTATATAGCTTAATTGTTGGTGTTGCATTTCTTTCTATTATTTTGTAAGTTGGGAGTAATATAGCTCACAAATTATGTTCGAACACTACTGTAAATAAATCGAGTCATTTGGCTTTTATAAAATAACTTGAGATTTGCTTTAGTTATACATAAAAAAGTTAGAAATCATCACGAAATAGAATTTAATGCCATTGAATTTTATTTATTTATTTTGGTAAAAGAAAACCCATCCATATATGATTAAAAATGTAAGTGCACGTATGTATAATTTTGATTAGCTTCATTTAAATGTTTTCTCTTTTCTTCTGCATTTAGTTCAGTTTTCCTTATTGTTTCTTCAATTAAGTTGATATTATACTTTTTGTGAGTGAATTATATTGGAGAAAATTTATTTTTAGAGTTTGATTGATGATTCATTTATCTATAAGAAATTGATGATATAAAAATTAACGTGAGAGATTGAATTTTGGGGAACAAAGTTGGGTAAATGTGATATGTGTTTGGTTGTATCTTGGAGAGTACTCGGGGATTATTTTGAAAAGAGAGAATGGCAATCTTAATTTTGTATTGAGAGGAGACATTTTATTCTTTAATATCAAATTAGTGCATTTATTGTATTTTAGTGAGGTGAAAGTGTAATTTATATTATGAAAGTGTAATGTATATTATTTTTATGTATATGTAATTATAATGTGATAAGATATATATCACTATAAAATGCCTGCTTTTCGAACGAAATTCTCGACTAAGTCTTTCGACAAAAAAACAGCACCTTTCCAATAGCTTCGCTAGTCGCTAGAAACCTTATAGAAAATTGACGAAAAAAATGGCACCTTTGTGGCACGTAATTAGCACAAATATCTTTGACGATAGTCCAACAAAAATTGCTCAAAAATAGTTGTCCGATGGAAATTAAGAAAAATTAATAAAAAAGATTAGCCTATATTCCATTTCAAATCCTCGAAAAATTAAATTTCATCTTAAATTTTGAAAGATTTCATACAAACTTTTCATTGAAAATTCTTTAGAAAGTTAGATTAAAATCACTGACGAAATTTTCTTCCCTAATTTCTTCTTTCCCTTTCCCACTTTCCCTCTTTCCTTCTTTCTCCTATGCTCTTCCCCTTTCCCAATTGCCACACCTTTAGAAGCCAATGCTGTCGCTCACCTCGTCGTCACCTCTCTTCATCCCTCGGCACAACGCCAAAATATAACCAACTTTTTTGGTTTATTATTATTATTTTTTTTTATTTTGTTATGTTAATGTACATTTTACTTCTTGCTTCAATCGCAATCGTAAGCCTGTTGCTACCTGTCGTTGCCTGCCACTATCGATTTTCTTCCAATCATTTTTTTTTATTTTTTATGCTCATTTATTGTTTTGTCAACTTTTGAGTTATGGTATTGAATTTTTATGAAATTTGAGTTTTCAATGTGAAACATGATTGCATTTGACTTGTAATTTAGTTGGGACTTGAGTTTGAGTTCAATTTTGTATAAGCTAGAGTGACGTATGATTTGGAGTTCATCTTGAAGTTTAATTTAAGTTTAGATTTATATTAAAAATTGACAATTATGTAATTTCGATTGAAATAACGATTGTATAATGTTGATTTATATATGATTTAATTTTTTGTGTTAATTGATGCTTTAAGTTAGATTTTTTGAATGATTTGATTTAATTAACAGAAATAGGTTAGTTTAGAATTGTGAATTTTGATTTACTTGTATGGTTTAATTAGTTTATGCATTTAAATTAAATTAGTTTAAATTCTGTGTTTCTTCAATTCTACTTATTTTGAGGTTTGCACTTCTAATTTATTTACATATAATTCTTTTTAGAAGATTATTGTCATTACTTATTTGAAGCATGCATCAATTATATAAAATTGATGACTATGAATGAGGATGGGAATTGTGGGAAGCAGTGGAGCCTTCCCATTTATTGTTGTTAGATTATTTTTTGCTTGCATGTAAATGGAGTAAAAGACGTACAATGCAGCAATTAAGAAAAAAATATTTAAAACATATATATGGTAAAAAAATTAAATTAAATATTAATAGATTAACTTATTAAGTTTAAATTAACAAATTAAATTAGATATATCATATATTAGTATATGTATTAATACATCAAATAAACTGAAAAAAAAAAGTTTTAGAAAGAGCAAAAGTATTGCCTATTTGAAGAAAGAATAGAAAATAAAATCACAATAATAAGTAACGACGAGAGAAGAAGAGAAGAGAAGACAGAAGATAAATGACGAAAGAGAAGAGACAAAAATATTTTAGAGTAGTGTTGTAACAAAAATTAAAAGACGAAACAGCAAGAGAAGACGAAAATAGAAGTGAAAAGAGTGGAGAGAAGAAATAGAACAAAGAAAAAAGTAGAGAAGATAGGGATGAAGACAAGAGAGAATAGAGAATTTGGAATCGAGGTGTTGGAGGGAATACTTTGTTGCAGAGAAACATGTCTTAGTGCTTTTTTATTTTTGGTTTTTTATCACAAGAAACTAGGATTTCTTTAGGGAGGCTCATTTATTATTATCTTTTCCAACATATTTTGCAATGTGACTGAGGTGACAAAGGCAGTTGCCTCATCTTGCCTTATTATGGTCGCTTGACCTAGAGAAGAAAAGGAGATGTGGTCTTACCTCACCTATTCGGCGCTTGAGGAGAGAGAGACAACCGCCTTTCATAACCATGGATACAAATTGAGAAAGACATAATGATAAACCAATTTTATGGTATATTATTAAGTTTAACCCACCAAAAGAACCTTAAAAAGTTAACCTCTTGTTTGATATAGATTATATGAAAATAATCTAGGCAACTTAAAAGCTTTAGTGTATAGTGTTCAACCATTTAAAATATCAATTAATGGTTAACTCATAATATGAATAACACAAAAATCTTGAATAGCTACCATCATCTGCATAACATGATGCAATCATCCAAATATGAATAATAACATCCAAATAACTCTTATAACAAATCAACCATTTTTATCTACATGGATCTACTCAAGTAAATCACAAACAAATCAAGGATTGAAACATCAATGTCCTTTATCTCTAGAGTAGTCTAGATTGGATGCCCACATGTAAAGTTATTGCCTAAAAGGATGGGCACTTGTCTGGGGCTTAAAACAGCTACAGATTAGAGGACAACAATAATGAGATGCATGTCCAAATTCTCCAAAGGAATATCACAATCTTGATAAATCATTTGCGAACCAAGGTGAAGATGTACATTCAGATAAACCTAAAAACAATGAACAAGAAGACAAGATGACTACATATATGGCCACCAATTGAGCGATATGCATGGCCACACTAGAAAGAGGGGTAAGAAACTAGAGTGGATTGGCAAGGACACCTAGGATGCCTTATCCCAACATTGGTAATCTTAAAATTTTCAGAAAATGTCCAGGCAAGCTAAGAAGAACCAAGTTGCTAAGATTAGTGGATCCCTCCATATCGGAGGGAGTATATCCATTACGACAGATGTCGAGCATTTAGTAGGTTTTCTAACCTTTAGTTTTTAGTAAACTTAGTCTACTTTTTAATATTTGTTATATTAATTTATGCTTTTAATATTTGCATGACATGGTTGATGGAGAATGGTTGGTGCCCTTCCCATTTATTATTCATTTAATTAGTTGATAGGAAAGGTTTTGGTACCCTTCTTAATTAATAATGTGTTATATTTTATTTGACTACTGAGCTTATGTTTTTTTCTTTTTTTTCGGCGGGGGGTAGGAGGGGGAGATAAAGACCAATTCAAGAGGAGAATGATAATCTTTTTCTTATATTCATTTTGATTTGGTAATCTGCATATATAACACACTTATGTTAATTTTTATCCTGTATGTAAGTTAAAGGACTTGCAGAGGACAATGACAGTAGAGGAGATTTTGTCCGTAACCAACAGGATGGTCCAATAGGAGCCTGATAGATTAGAGGGCAAGGAGAACTACTCTAAGTTTGTTATATATGACATATGCTCGTTTTAGTTACATTATAGTGTATTCAATACTTTTAGGAAAGCTTCTAGCTTAGTCAGAGGGTGTTAGGAGCAACACAGAGACCTAATAGCTTCAAGCTGACTTGTGGGCTCAAACTATAGGTGGCCCCAACAAGAAAGAGAGGGTTTACAGGCTCAGCTATCAATAGTCACCCTCTTATAGTAGTGCACCTCGAGAGGAACCATCGAGTGAATCAGCTACAACCTATTTGGACACCCAAATTTAGGATATGCAGGTCATGTAAATTAAGCAGTTAGGTTCAATGTAGAATTTGATTGCTTAGTTGGACATGTAAAGGGATGCTCCATTCTAATCCGATACCTTGCCCCCGGCCTCGCCCGGCAGCTTCAACCATATCATGTCTAAGCATCCACATTAGCATCATCATCAGCATGGCATCGAGCAAGTGTACCATGGTGATGCTAATGACTATTTCAACTATGGTGATGATGTTTTTGATCAGAAGATAGGATGCATTTTTTTATATTTTGTTTGAAATTAAGAATTTTTTACTTTTTAAGAATTATATTAATAATTTCTTGAAATTATATTTTTCATTTATTCATAATTTTGTTGTTTTGTATATTATGGTATTTTATATACAAGATGTATTAAGAGGTTATAGGTATAATCAAATAAAAGTATAAAAAATTATTTACGAATCTTAAATTTTTTACGAAAATCCAAGAAATTTCCATTGAAAATTTAAAATAAATTTAATAATAAAAAAATAAATTTTGGGTAAATTGTATTTTTGGTCCCATAAATTAGGCCTATTTGGATTTTGGTCACATTCTTTATGACTTTCGTACATTGCATCCAATAAGTGCTTCTTTTTTTTTTTTAATTTGAGGACTAAAAAGGCTTTTCATTGAATAGTTAACGGCGCAAGTCACCATTTACATGGCCATTTAATTAGTACTTCTTTTGTCACATAATTTAGGTTTGTTTGGATTTTGATCCCAATAAAGTGAGAATCGTCAATCAAGAAAACACAAACAAATATAACAATATACTTTGCCTTTATTGAAGTTTTAATAATTTTTCCTCCGTTACATTCAACATCCTAAGCAAATCATATATAACTTGTCTTGCTCTTTTACACATTTAAAGATCTTCCCAAGTAAATAAAATCACGCATACTATTCATGGAAGCACAACTATAAAACCTCTTATTTGGATTTTTCATCTTTCCATGAGGTTTTCACTAGAGTTATTGTGCCGCAAAACAAATGGCACCTTCACTTGCAACCATTTTTTTTTCCTCTTCTACAAAAATTCGTTGGAGCTTGTTTGGGACCCAAAATCCAAATGGCCTAACTTATGGGACCCAAAAAGCTACTTAATGGCCACGTGAGTTACTCCATCAGCTTTTGGATGGAAGCTCTTTTGAATCCTCAAATTGAAATAAAAAAAATACGCTTATTGGATGCAATATGTGAATCTGATAAAAAATGAGAACAAAATTCAAATAGATCTAACTTATGAAACCTAAAATATAATTTTTCCAATTAGTTTCCAATGAAAATCTAAGGTACTTCCTTCATAAATGTTTTTAAAGTTAATAATTTTCGGACGGAAGTGTCTCGCAATTCCATCGGAGGAAAAAATAAAAAGTTTGTTAGAAATTGGACGAAAGTTTGATGTAAAATTTCCAATGAATTCTTCAGTCGGAAACTTAATGAAACTTGAACTACTTCCAACTGTCTAAAGTTCGTCTAAAATGCATTGAAATTTCATCTAAAAAATTTTCTATGGAATTTTCTGTCAAAAAAAGTAATGGAAACTAATTTGTGATGAGGATTTTTCCAACACAACAACTGGAATTCAATTGGAAATGGCAATTTTTTTTATTTTTATTTTTTGTAGCAGTAATGATTGTGTTTGTCATAAGAAACAGAAAATGAGGTTTCAGGGATGTTTTGTAAGTGCTTTCAAAAGCAACATTGGACAATGAACCTGGATATTTGGTTTCATTTCCCCTAGCCAAAAATGCTTTGGAGAAACAAAACCAAATAATGCCCAATATTACAAGACAATAAATCATCAAAAATTCTATTCAAAATCCTCTACTACTGTTGTTGTATTATTTTCTATTTCACATTGCAGATAAATAAAACAAATTAAAATATTCCTTTAAATAAAGATTTGAATATGGATCACATACGCTTGATTTGAATCAATAAAAAGAAATACAGGATGAAGCACCAATTAAACGTCAAACATCTTGTAAAGATTTTAAATTTATACCTTCCATGTACATACATTAAGGTCTTCTAGAGCGTTACACTAAAATTTCAGAAACAAGATTTTAAATTATATATCTTTACGGATATTAATTTGATGGCAAGCTTCTAGACCAGAAAAAAAATTGATCATATACAAATTCAAATGCTATAGAAGATAATTAATCACGAACCAATAAATAAAAAGAAAATAAAAGTAGCAAGGAAAGTTGGAAAGGAAAAGAGTGTGCAAAACACATCTTTCTTTCATCGTGGGGAAAGAGAGGCACGGAATATAGTTTGTTTGATAAAAGGACAGCAACTTTTTCTTGAGAACATGCAATCTCTTTAAGTTTGGCAGAAAAAAAGATGACGGGATCATTCTTGCAACCTTCTAGAGCTTATTCTATTCGACTAATTAAAGTAAAAATTAATTTGTGGAACAAAAATATTATCTTATCTTATATAAGAATAATTTTTGGACATATATGCTCTGTCGGCAAACTGATCCAAACTTATCAAGCAACTTCCTACTTGATTCCTAGGAATAATTAAAGGGTATCATTAAGTCATTTACACGCATGTCCACCTGTTAGGAATTTCTTTTTAAAGTAGCTTTTCTCCATTCAAAAGTTAAGGTAGCGTATTATGAAAAACAGGTCCAACACCCTCAAATATACTGAATCATCTCATCCATTACATTATTCTTATGTGCTTTCGAAAGTAAACATATTAATCACCTCATTCATTAAAAGCGGTCATGATAATTAAAGATAATTAGTGGGCAATTTATAGCAACTAATCATCTTTTAATTAATGGATAATAGATAATGTGTTAGCTTAGCCATAACCATAGCTATAAAATAATATTAATCAAATGAATTACTCACTTTAATGAATATAATGGATTGATCAATCATACTCTATTGAATACATGTAAATTAAAGTTGATTAATTTTGCCCGATGTGAATTAATCTTTTGTGTGTATTTGCGATCTTTTATAATTTATTAAAATTTTTGGATCCATTTGTAATACGAGGATGATCAATAATACCTTATCACATCTATGTTATAGCAGAAATTGCTAGATTAATTATTGATAGGAATTCTTCAAATCTTAAGCATAAAAGATACGTTTGCATTTCTTTTACATAGTGGGGGCGCACATGCACGCACTCTCACACATGTACAACAACAAAGACTACGATAATTGAAGTTTAAGGAGATTAAAGTAGTTCACATAATATAAGAAAACCCTAACCATAACCCTAACCCTAACCCTAATCCTAATGGACGACAACCCTCAAACCAAATTGCTTTAGTGCAAACGCTACAAGCCTGTCGATTTCATTCTCGTCAATGGCTCCATTGCGATTTGTGTCGACGGACCTCACAATGCGTTTGGCCTTCGAAGTGCAAAACCACCCGCCAGTGGCGTGGATGGCCTGCCGGAGCTCCTCCACGCTTATCCGGCCATCTCTGTCCGCATCGAATCTCTTCAACCATTTCTTAAAATCTTCCATAGATAAATCAACTTTGTAATCACTACTAACCAAACGAGGACTGATAATTGCCATTTCTATATAGCTTCGTGCGGTTGTACTTGTTTGAGCGTATGCAAGAAAGACATGCTATGGATGCCTTAATTTATAGTGTTTTGGGTCCTTCATAGGATCTATTGTATCGTGAGATTTAATCAAGTTGGATAACTTTGTCGTAGTTGAATCAGAATCAATTGAAGGAGTCCAAAAATGTGGCGTGCAAATAATATTCACTCACTGTATTAAATAAGAGTTAGCATCTTACGTGGCAAGCTCCACACATAGTTTAAGGAGATTTTTTATTCAAGCTGGTGTTGCATGTATGCATAATTAATATAGTCCAAGTAGGGGCACAACGCAGGATAAGGAAAAAAAAAAAGCAGCAGCCGCAGCAGCAGCAACAACAACTAGTGACAAAATAATAGGTAAAAATTGTCACGTATTAAGCGTAATGTAAGTTTTCATTTTTTTCATAATTATAATTTTAATAAATTCAATAGTGATAAAAATTCTATTTAAATTGACAGTATTTATAATTAACGACACATGCATATCTATAGTGAAAATCTAGCCAGTGATAATGAAAATTTTGTCACGTATTGTAGTAAAAACTTTTATTTGTTAATGGATTGGTTGTGACTTAAAACATTAGTTCTTGTCACTATTAAGTTATGTTGAAATAAAATAAAAATTATCGTAATTTAAAAAGTATCATCATCTTATAATATATTATACATAGTGATAATTTTTACTTTACTACTCATTTCTTTTATTATTAATATTATATTTTTTTCAAAATGGCGGTAAATGGAAACAAGGGCCATCTGAATCCGATTGACGCCCATGGCTCACTTGTATCCTTCGTCTCAAAGTGAACTTTAGATCTGTGGTTATATTTCATAAGTAATATTATATTTTTACAAAGGTTTTCTTCATCCTTTAAAAATAAATTGGTTATAATATATATTATAACCATTTTACGTAGATCCAATCATGCATGACATGCAGCAACTAAAGAGAGAAAATGGAACAGAAAAACTAGTTAAGTTGTGCGTAGTCCATCCACGTGACAGATGCTAATATGAGATAGTAACTGTGGAATCATATACAAATCTTTCTCTCAGCATTTTCCGTTTCGAACTGGATTCAGTCTCAGAAGAGTTTGAATAAGCAGATATTAACATTCGGTCTCAGATTTTTTGTTGACTATTATTTAATTCTATTTGTTTTAACTTTTAATCTAATAATATATATAGTCATCTTCTTTTTAGTTAAAGTAATTTTAAAATGTTACACTTTTATTTTTTTTTTCTAATGACTTTTAGCCCATTTATCTTGTGATCTATATTTTTCATATGTTTTTTTTTTATTTTTAATGTAATTATCTTTTAGTTTTTTTGGAGGAAAAAATTATTGTACTCCACTGTGAGGCTGTGAAAAAATGAAATAGACAAAAAATTCCCAATAAAAAAAAAAAAAAGTTTCAAAAATCCCTTGTCATTTTTTAAATCATACAATGAACACCCTTGAAGGAGGTGGTGTATGTCACTTGCCTATACATGTGAGTGTTTAAAACTTTTTGTATATGAAAAAACTGTTATACCCCTAATATCAACCATTAAATACTTTTGAAAAAATTAACAATACAAATCAAATCATATTTATAAAAAATATATAAAAATATATTTATATATAAATAAATATTTTATTATATAATATGTATATATATTTATATATATACATCTATATATATTACTTCTTGTTGAATAATTTAGAATTTTTTTTCCTTAATATCATGTATATAAGATTTTCTATTATTTGATGTCTTGGCACGCTTCAAGCTTTTAAATACTAAATTTGATATGTCATGGTAATATTTTATTGTAATCATTATTTGAGCATTTTTTGCAATATTATTATTTATATATTATTTTTTAATTATGTCTATGATTGACTGTAATATTAATATATAGGAGTCATAAAAAAATTTGAGCATAGCATGAGAACTTGGGGGTATCAAGGGTTTTTTTGGGGGTGTCAAAGGGAATTTGGGGGTATCAAGGATTTTTTTTTTTTTTTTATCAGCGGGAAGAGAATGGGGGAATTTTCTTTTTTAACTTTTATATTTTTTATTCAACTTTTTGAGCCAAATTTATGTTTATCTTGACTTTTAAAACAACCAACTTATCTGTTATAACTAAAATATCATGTTATGTTTATTCAAAATTACAATACAAGTTTTTTCCTCATAAGATAATTCCAAAAGTATCATAATCATATTTTTATCTCATCAAATAAATTTATAATTTAAAAAATATTTTATAAGTGTCATATTAATTACTCTTATCACAAAATTTTATCTTAGGAATTTAATTTATTGCAAAATTAAGAGATAACTATTTTATTTATTTTATATGTAAATTTTGTTATTTTATAATTATTCTTTTACATTTTATTTCTACATTATTCATAATACAATTTCATATTATTCAAATTTGTTTACTTATGGGACCTCTTTCCCCAATTAGTATAATATAATGATGTTTCTTCTTTCTCTCTAATTTAAAGCTCATTTCATATAAAGTTTTTAATATTATTTTTATAACATATTTATATTGTTTTTATTTTTCTTTTCAATATAAATTAATTAGATATTCTTCTAATTTATTTAAATATTTTATTAATGTTATAGCTTTATTATTTCCTTATTTAATTAAATTTTTTATGGTCAACTTGAGATTGTAATTTTTATATTACTCAAAAATGTTAGCATACAATATTTTTATACATCAATTAATTGCAGATTATTTTTTCTTCTAAATACTATTTTCAATATTTTTATATGTTCATATAAGAATTTATCTTTAATATTGAATTTCTATTTTGCTATTATTTTAATTACAACTATCCCACTTATCTAGATTAAAAAAAATTGAATATACTTCATATTTTAGTAATGTGCCTTGAATAATGTGATGGCATGTAATATTTAAAATATTATAATTTATTAAGTTGTTGAAATTATTCCATTTTTTTTATCAAATGAATGAAGAAATATTATATATTTTTTTATAAAATATTCATTAAATTTATTGGCACTTGATTTACCCATTTCCTATTATGTGCACATAAGAATTTTTTATTTTTATATATAATATCATATGCCTTGATAAGTTATTTTGATTGGTTGAATTCCTACTTACTTATAACACTTTTTTATAGCAAAGTCATTTATTTTCTCTTTCAATATATAAAATAATTTATTTATAAAAAATTATATACACACATATAGAAATCAAGACTTCATTTCTAAATAAGTACCTTTTTTACATTATATTTCACATTTTAGTAATTTATATTAACTTTGATAATATTAACTATTAAAAATTAAATGGATACATGAAGTAATGAAGTTGTTCAATAAATATGAGCTTTAAAAAATATTTACTTGCTCTTTTCTAACTAAAAAGTAAAATATTTTTGTTTTTTAATTTAATTATATATTTTTATCAAAAAATATTCTGAATTTATCCAAATAAAATAGTTCATAACCAAGGTATTTCAAAACAAAAATCAATTTTTCATATTTAATAAATTTTTTTGTATTTATATAGATGTAATCACTTTATTTTTAGATGAATCAATTACTAATAAAAAATAAATCATTTATTCAAATAAATTATTTTTATATCTTAATTAAATAACTATTTTCTTTACAACTTAGAATTATATATATATATATATATAACTTTCAAACAAT
Source organism: Jacaranda copaia (assembly GCA_014898725.1). Lineage (NCBI taxonomy): Eukaryota > Viridiplantae > Streptophyta > Magnoliopsida > Lamiales > Bignoniaceae > Jacaranda > Jacaranda copaia. The sequence goes on from JACGDI010001367.1 coordinate 594,449, forward strand.
TCATATTAAATACACTTCAAAAGTGAAAAAAAAAAGATACTTAACAATCATCATTATCTTTTAAAATTATAATTCACTTGAAATTTTTATAACTTATATGTTGCTTATTAAAAGGATAGACACATATTTATGTGAAATATCAAATCATCACTTCCTTATAAAAGAGTTAGATATTTGAGAAATAAATAATTATAAATTAATTGATTTTTAAGTCTTTAATTTATCAAAGTTTTTAAAATTTAATTATTTTTTAATGATACTTTTTAGTTGTAAAATATTTTTAGATAAATATATATAAGATATAACAAATAATTGAATTTAAAAAACTTAAAAATTTACTTCCTACAACAACTATAAAAATCTTAATTTTATTTTTATATTATTAATTATAATCATTTTAGTTTTTTTAGCAATATATATAGTTGATATAGTAGAAAATTTTCAAAAATTTTATTAATGACCACTTAAATGGCAAATTATATCAATTTTTATACTTTTTAGTAGACTTAGTTACACAATTTTTATAATTATATCAAGTAATTTTATTTTATTTTTGTATTTTTATTTATAATAATTCATAAAAAGTACTTTTACGTGGATTAATGGTATCAAATAAAAAAATTTGATTGAAAGTTAGTATTCATTAAATTATTCATACATTTATGTACTTATAAAGGAAGCTTATAAGAGATAGCAGATTATCGAATATGATGAAAATTTTAATTTAAGTTCTCATTGCAATTGACATCTAATACCGATAGAAAGACGAAAGAAAGCAACTCCCAGAAGTCAAGGTTCAAACAGGAATTGAGATGGACGTCTATCTTTGCCTCACCGTGGATTGATATTTTATTTCAAATTGAATATTAAAAATTTACTTATTATTTTATGATTATATATAATACATATTATTTAATAATTTTAAAAAATAATAAAATAACTACATATATAAATAAAAATAAATAAATTTCACTTATCAGATTTATATGGAATATTAAGAATGTTTTAGTTAATTTGTAAAATATTGCATGTTACAAAATACAAACTACTTATTGGATTAGTAATTAAATAATAGCTAATGTAACTTATTTTCATAGATGAATTACTAAGAGGTTATATATTTACTTTGACAAAAAATACTTAATATTTCAAAAATCTCAAGTTTCATGAAAATTGTAAATGTAACTTTCATATTATTAAAAAATCAAACAAAAAGTTTTATATTTAAAACGTATATATTTGCTTATTTATTATATCAAAATATGTATACATAAATACATATCTAATTTAAAAAGCATACTGAGTAAAACATTCTACCCCATTTTTATTTTTTTAATTCTCTCATCATTTTCTTAAATTTCATCATTTCAAAAACTTATGTATAATTTAAAATTTTAGAGTTAGTAATTTTTAATATTCTACAACTTATTTAAGTACAAATTATCTTTAAACATAGCTTCAGTTGAAATACTCATATTATTCCTTTTAATTAGCCACATATGTGTTAACCTATCCCCACTCCCCAATTGTGGGACCCTCAACTCCAACATAGCGCAACTAGCCATTTTAATGTTCAAATTCACAACCATTTATTTGTAACAATATGAGTTTACCACCAAGCTATCCATCAATCTTCAACATATATGGTTAAAAATATTGATTTACTTATATACTTTGAAATTAAATTACTCAATTATTTAAATATATCCATGTGCTCAAACTTATTATATGAAATAATACATTTGAAAAAGTGTGAGAGATTAATTAGTTAAAGATATAAAATATTTGAAAAATAAAGAGAGATAAAACATAATATATATATATATAGGTGAGGAGAGAAAAAATTGATAAAAACTTAAATATTTTATATTTTTTTAGTCAATACATTAGAATAAATTAAATAGCTAGTCCTATATTAATGATAAGATATATATATATATATATATGTGTGTGTGTGTGTGTGTGGGTGGGTGTAAATTTGTAAATTTTTCCATTATTGATATACCTATACATGCTTTATCTATTTTTTTATATTTTCTTTTATATTGTATCATGGCTAAATTATGAGCGGCACTACGTTCTTACAACATTTATTAACCAATTGACACTAGGTATTATATTATAGTGACTTTTTTTTTTACAACTATAACTATATTACTTTAATATAAAACTATACTATGAAATATCATTAAGTTAATGCCACTAAATAATTTTTGGCATATTTTTCAAATGATGTCATAATTAAATATCAATGGAATTTCATAAGAAAAAATAGTGGCATTGGTTAATGCAGTATTCAAAAAATCAAACTATTTATTAAACCAAAAACTTATTGGTTCACAGTTCATTGGTTTAACCATTGGTCAAATTGAATTGAATCACAATTGAATCGTGTCATGATAATTAAATAATATATATTATATATTTTATATATTACTTAAAAGTTAATAAAATACCAAAAATAAAATATAAAGAGCTTAAATTATATTGTTCAATTTCATAAGTTCAAACTTTCTGGAAGAGATAACCAAGAGCACATGGGTTGGGTAAGGCATTAAGAGTTTCTACCTTCTAGCCAGATTTCAAAATTAAAATGTTAGATTTGAGTTGTGGCTTTTATTTTGTAGATTTGTTTGAGTATTTGAAGCTTTTAACTTTTTAAGATATAACTTAGCCTTGGAGGTTCGCAAATTAGGCAAAAAGAAAATATATATATATATATATATATATATTAGTTATGCCAAAAATTAAAGGGGAGAAAAGAGAATAAATGAATTGCTTTAATTTTAATGAACTATGAACAATTGAATGGTTCAAATGATCTAACCACTTATTCAAATGGTTTTGACAAAATAGGATTTTTTTTCCTATTAGTTTTTACTCAAAATCGGATTGGTTCATAGGGTTATCGATGGTCTAACTGGCCCAATCGCCGACCGCCCAACCCAATCTATTTTTTAAAAGTGATTAAATGCCTTTAAAATACATTTAAGTTGGCTTTTTTCAATCAAATGTCACCATCTTTATTTATCATTTATTAATCAAATGACATTCAATATTATAGTATAATGATATATGTGAATAATTATCATTATATTACTCTTAGGTGTCACTACGCTATGAAATGTCATTAGATTAATGCCACCAAATTTTTTGTAACATTTGTTTTTTCTAAATTACACCATAACTAAATATGAGTGGCATTTTTCAAAAAAATTAGTGACTTAGCTAAATGCCTTTAAAATATATTTTTGTTGGCATTTTTAATCAAATGCCACTACCTTATATGTCATTTAATAATCAAATATCACTAAATATTTACTATAGTGGCATCTTCCATGACTAACACTATACTAGAAAATCTCACTAAGTTAATGCCACTAAATACTTTATGAGATATATATATATATTTATATTTTTCAATGGCACCATAACTACATATTAATGGCATTTTGTAGAAAAATTAGTGACACTAATTAAATATATTTAAAATACATGTATCTTGAAACTTTAATTAAATGTCACTATTTTATTTGTCATTTATAATCAAATGCCACCAAACATTATATTATAGTAGCATTCTTTTATGTCTATCACTATGTATATATATTTGTTTTGAAAAGAACCTATCACTATATTAATTAATTTTTTGTATTATTACATTAAGAAATGTCATTAACTTAATGCCACTAGATATGAAATTTGTCACAATGATATTTTCTTTCTTTAAATGTTAAAAATAATTATAATTTATTTTTTTAATCATATAAAATAAAATAAATATTATTTTAAAATAAGTTATTTCAATTTTAAAATTATAAATCATCCATCGCCCCAAACGCATACTAGTGTTTCATTATTGAAGAGTTTTTCTTTCTTTGAATAGTTAATTCCAACTCTGTCAAGACCTGCTATCTTATCATTCTTGTAAATCCCATTTTAATAAAGCACTTCCTGCCTAACACATTTTCTTAGGTATTTTAGCTCCACTACAAGAAACAAAAATATATTGAAAATAATATATAAAGTAATAGTATCAAAGTTATTACTAGTGTTATATATATAACTTCATAAATTTTTTCAGAAAAATAATTTTTACAAATTTAATAATAAAAAAAATTATGTTTAGCTGTTATTACTAATAATAAGCAATAAATATAAATACTGACATACTAGTGTTATTTTTCTTCTCATCAGTGTTAATACTTATAACATGTGTTGATCGGTAATAGTGAGAAGTTAAATATTGATACCTTAAATATTATATTCTTGTTATTGTTAATATTGAGTGTGATTATTATAACATTAATAATTATTATTACTGACATGCATATGATTAATTATATTATTATTTTTATTACTATTTTATTTTCTTCGTTGAAGTCTAAGCATAAAGCTTAGCTCTTAAATAGATTTTTTGTCGAGCGATCAATTATTTTAATAAGTAAAAATATGAAGTCCCGAATTTGAAATTTAATAAATTTCTAATGCACGTGTATACACACGTAGGTATAAAAAAAATAATTAGAAAAAAAGGCAGATATTTTAGTCTCACTTATATTACCGAAGCTTATCTTTCAATCAAATGAAATCCACCGACTATTCAATGAAAATTTGATTGAAAGCAGGTAAATCCCTTAATATATTTGTCAGTTTTGTATTGGTTCGCGTCTCTGTGGTCAATTTTAATAGTTACTTGGCTTGACGAAGGATCCATGACGTATCTGGACTAGAACCAATTGCAATTAGATAAAAAAAAAAAAAAAGGGATGAGGCCAAGAAGAATTGATGTGATACGAAAAATAAAATTATCTAATTAACCTCATTAAGGCATTTTATTATAAAATTAAATGTTATGCTTAATCTAGTCCACAATTAATTTTGAAAACCAAAAAAAAAAAAAATTAAATCACCTTATTCTAGCAGGCTAAACACACACACACACATGTGTGTGTGCTTGAGAATCACAATTACATGATTCAATTGAAACAAGCTCTTCAAAAATATTTGATTGTATGAAGAAAATACAACGTTAGGGTTCATAGCTAAGTGTGTGTGTGTGAATCACAATTACATGATTCAATTGAAATAAGTTCTGCAAAAATATTTGACTGTTTGAAGAAAATACAACGTTATGGTTCATAGCTAAGAGGCCGAATCTATAGCTTCATACTTCAAAGTTAAGAGACTCAAAATGGAGCCGGTTTTTCTGGACAGGAACTGACTTCTTTTTCCCTTTGTTTCCATTTCATGGTTCTCAACAAATATAAAGATTTTTAATGAAGAAAAATTCATGAATTTCTTTAATTTCAAAATTATTGATGGTGCAAAGAGCTTATCGGTCCGGAACTCCGGTGGATTAGAATGGTATTGGGTCTGAGATCTGCAACCAAGAACAAACGTAAACTAGCCGAGGGGCCCTGGCTAAGGCACTCCGATGCTCAAGTCAGATTTTCGGTAAGACGGAGAGTATGGAGAAAGTGTACAGTAAAGAGTGTATTTGCAATACCTTGAGCGTGGTGGTACTGGTAGGATTTATAATCTGATCATGGTGTGAATTTACCCCAATACCCTTATCAGGTGTACTTGAGTTTTCCTCCTGTCCGGGGTTTGATAGTCATTTTCTGCCCAAATCTCGAGACTGTGCCATGTGATGCAATCTCCTATTCCTGGGTAGTCACGTCAGTGGGAGCGCGCCTCTGCCAGAGTTGTTGGCAGAGTTGTCAAGGTTGCTAGAAACGGTTACATCCGTATGCAGCAGTCACATCTGCTGCCACGTGTAATCATTGCTTAAAGGTTCAACTTGTCCTATTTGCAATCGGGGGTCGATTCATGTCAACCAAGCTTAGCTGATGAGTTTAGAAAAGGCCCTCAGGTCGATACGGGTCGACCACGGGGCTTAGCATACGGGGTTGATAC
>JACGDI010001367.1:600467-662025 GCA_014898725.1 Jacaranda copaia
TTGTTGGCAGAGTTGTCAGGGTTGGTGAAAGCGGTTACATCCGTAGGCAGCAGTTTCATCTGCTGCCACGTGTAATCATTGCTTAAAGGTTCAACTTGTCCCATTTGCAACCGGGGGTCGATTCATGTCGACCAAACTTAGCTGATGAGTTTGGAAGAGGCCCTCAGGTCGATACGGGTCGACCACGGGGCTTAGCATATGGGGTCGATATTAGTTGACCAGTCTGACTTCGCCTCTAGGCTATCAGCATAAGACCTTGGAAGAGGCCCTCAGGTTATACGGGTCAACCATGGGGCTTAGCATATGGGGTCGATACTAGTCGACCAGGCTGACTTGCCTCTGGGCTTAGTTGGCTGAATCTTCTGAATCTGGGCTTGTTGGACCTACTGAATTATACCATATTACGTTGGGCATTTGTAAAAGGGCCTATTGGGCCTGTTGGGCTATCCCATATCAATTATGATCAAAGGTAGGATTTAAGTTCACAATATATCCTTCAAGCAAACACTTATAAATAGTTTTCTACACAGTGAACAGTATTATGCTCAAGTTCACTCATAATATATGATCATACGATCCAAGGACGAGGGTATAACCCAAAATAAATATGAGAGACAATGATAGTCAAAAATATTAAGAGACGAAAAAAGTATATTTACTTCTGAAAATTCACAAAATAATATATTTTCTTCAGCGGAATGAATAGAATGAGATAAATATATATTTAAATATAATATATATATATAGATATATCTTCATAAAATAAAGGGACAACATAGTATATCTGCTACTCAAAATTTCATCAAACAAATTTAATTTTAGTACAGCAGTCCCCCTTCAAATTACTGATTTAGATCCATCAACTTTCACTAAAGACATGTACTGGCAATAAAATATAGAGTGAATTATGGCCACTATCCCTATAATTTGACATAATTATAAAATAATCCTCACATTTTCAAAAATTACAAAACATTTCCTTAAGTTTGATGCAATCCAACAATTTAACCCAATCATTACTTGCTTAGAATTTTTGAAATTTGCCAGGTGAAATTTCAAAAATACCTTTTTAATTAATTTCCTCACTTTTTATAAATCCTGACCTTATTTTTATGCCAAAAATACCCTCAAGGTTGTATTGTCATAGTTTTGAGTTATTAAAGATTAAATTGTAATAAGAGATTAAAAATAATATATACATATCTATACATATATACACACACCACACCACACCACATCCCCAACCTGCTACCCCCCACTGGCCAGATCTGCGGCAGACTGCCATGACCAGGCAGCTCGTTGCCTACTGCTGCTTGGCAGTAGCAGGAGGGCAGTGCCCGCCTGGCCAAATTGCTCTCTGCTGCCTGGCTGCCATTGGCAACAGTCACCGGCAAAGGAAGTAAGATGGGTGTTGGGGCAACCGATGGGGAACTTTATTTATTTTTTTTTAAAATATTTTTTAATTTATAAATAATTTAATTAAAATATGTATTTAATTTTTATTTATTCATTCCTAATTAATATTGCTTTTAATTTTTTATTTATTGTGCTTCGAATTAATTAATGACATTAACTAAGTTTTGTTAATTATTTTTGATAGATTTATTATTAGAATAAATATATTAATTATTTTAAATCTCTTTAGTTTAGGTAAGAATATTATTTTGATAAATAATATAATTTAAAAAAATTATTTTTTAATCAACAAATAATTTAGTTGAAAATACATATTTTCATTTTTTTTACTTATTCATTCTTAATTAATATACTTTCTAATTTTCTATTTGCTATTTTAGATACATTAGAATAAATATATTAATTATTTTAAATATCTTTGGTTTCGGTATGAATATTATTTTGATAAATAATATGATGAAATTTAAAAAATTTATCTTTTTTAATTAACAAATAATTTAGTTGAAGATACATATTTTAATTTTTTTTTATTATTCTTAACTAATATAGTTTTAAGTTTTTATTTGTTATTTTTTATTAAGAAATAATTTATTTATTTATTTATTATTATTTTAACTAAGTAAATAGATTATTTTAAATATATATGTTATTTAACATAATTTAAAATTTTAATATATAATAACACATAGAGGCCCATTTGGGACTTTAACCATCAAAGTTAATTTTTAGCATTTTTTATTTTTTTTAATTATTTTGCCATGAGAGATATTTTTGACTTTTCTCATTTTTCATCCACCTTATAACCGGGTCTGTTGATTTAGGAAAGTTCTTGTAATTTAAAAAAATAAAAGAACTGTTTTTAATTACACCAAACCTAAAAAATGATAGCTGTAATTCATCCTAAAATATATTACCATTCTAGTGTTCATTTTTCTGTACCACTATTTTTTGCTCGAGTTTCTCAAGCACTACTTTAAAGTTTAACTAAGTTTTGACTCCAAAAAGTGTGCAAAAAAAGAAAAAAGAAAAAAGCTAAAAGTTCTGACTCCAAAACAAAGATTAATGGTTTCCACAACTGGACCACACAACGGTTGCATGAATTCCATTACATGACGATAGCATTCAAGAGGGAAAGAACCTATAAATTTGCAGGCATTTCCAATATCAACATCCTCTACCCAGAAAAACCCAGTTGTAAGTCACAAATTCGGACAAGGTAAAGATAGAAGTTTGCTTGTGCTGTAGATGAACTCAAAAATCAATGAGAAGAAACAAATTTTCACTAGAAACACTCATGAATCAATCAAGTAGAATGTCGACTCAACATTTACATGATACTCTGGAACTATTTCATCAATAAACCATGTTTTCTACAATTTACAATTTACTAAATCTAACTGATGTGAAGTATTTTACGGAATCATTCTCTCGATTCCACATAACATTGTATCTCACATTGTTCCAAGCATGTTCAACATTGTATCTTACATTGTTCCAAGCATGTCGGTCTCCCAGAACGGACAAAAGTATGCAAGAGCTGATTCAACTGCCCTCGATACATAAGTGCAAAATCCGCTGTGTTGGGCGATGTACCACCAGCCAGCTCCAGCGTTCAAATAACTGAGTTAATGAAGAATATGGCTGCCTCTTGAGGCCATATTCATTATGTGATAAATTTTGTACAAGGCTACAAGCCATTCAACGATGATTGAAATTATTTAGTAATAATGTTTGAGGATGTTCTTCTCCATCCCACCACTGCCCTGGATATCACAACAAAAAAAGAAAAGGGAAAAGTGAATCTTGCAGTTTAACTTTGAAAATTCATAGAAAGCCTTATTGTTTTAAGGTATAGATGGTTCATCTGCAGTTCTTCTTTGTGAATTTATTCATTTACTTGCCATCACATTCTTCAACAAACATTTATTTTCTACTAATCTATAAGATTATTTTCTTCAAAGAAATTGGAAGTTACCTTAACACTCCAGTCCTTGAAGATGCCGCCTGCTTGCATGCCTCCACCCCAAATTACTCTATCTTCAGAGGTCAATAACAGGAGGTGGAAGTTTCCAATAATTCCATGAATTAAAGTCTTCCTGAAACAAATATTGACTATTTAAACATTGCCCATGAATTTCAAGATTGGAATAATATATTGGCATGAATAAGGGTTGAAGTGCATTCTTTTTATTGGTTACCCCTCCCCACAACTTGTAGTCTGATGTTGAATCACATTCACGATGTGAAGAATAACAGACAGACTGCGAATTAGGAAACTCTAACGGACAACAAGTCAATCTTGAGCTTTTAGGCACATAAGGATTGAACGGTGAAAAATAAAAGGAATACTTTATGGGGAGAATGAGGGGTGATGCCAAAACTATCATAATTTTTTTTTTCTTTTTTTTAAGAAAAGCACAATGTATAGAAAATTAAATGATGTGTGAGACGATAATGTACTTCGTGTAATGTTTTTTAATGTGACTGAATCTAACGCTTCCAATCAAACTCAATGAGTAGCCAAGCGCCCTGATAAAATAGACCTTTAACAAAAATATGGATAGACTGACCTGTTCAGAAGATAACATAGTGGGAAACATGCCATGTACGAGGGCATGAAGAGACAGGTATGATTTGGTGTTAAGACAGCGGTTTACAGCAATCTCACCCTGCAGACATTACAGGGGAAAAAATTGAGAAAACATCCTCACCCTTGGAGAGCCCTTGTACAATCTGAAATAACATTTTTGACATACCTTTGGGTTTATGATAAATATTTTTCCCCTTGGGATTCCAACCTTAAGATAACTAAACTCATCAGTGTCTCTGTTTCCAAAACCAGCATAGAATGGATTTCTATCAGGAGGAAACAATGCCTTGATGTCCTGGAAAATTACTGAGAAATAAGTTTTGTCTCCTCCTTCCAAGTGAAAACAGATATAAGAAAATTTCAGTACTCTTAACATCTTTATGAGAAATGCATTTTCTTTCTTAGAGGCATTCTTAGATCGAGTACTAGAATATACTATTATATTCAGGGGCTAACGTAAACTTAAAACTTTGCTACTATAGGTGTCACACAGCGTGAATTTGAATCAGGGAATCCTTTTGGGAATTGCAAAAGTGGAAGTAATGTGATGCATCTCTAACTAAAAGACGCATCTGCTTAGAGAATTCACTTTGTCAATCCTGTAGTAAATGCTTGAGTTGAAAATGTCCTTCCCTTCCCAAGTGTCATCAAAGACGATATTTATAATGTTAGGGTTTAGGTGTCCAGCCATTGTGCAGTAGGATCCATCTTCTTATCTTCAACTGTACTCAGTAATTTAACAAATACGCCCTTATGGCTTATTATCGGTACATCAAGGTGGATGATCTACTAATAGTTCTACATTAATTTGTAAAACATGGATCCCCTCTGTTTCCATTTTCAGTATCAAACTTCGATAGAGTAATTTCTTTCTTCATTTCTATCTATAAGTATTCTATTTATTTCAGTTACGTGGGTTTTGTTTCCAGGCTTTACCTTGTTGAAATTCAAAGACTGCTACTGGGAACAGTTTATGGGCTCAGGATGAATAAGATTTATCAACTCATACACCACCAAATAAGATCTCTAAAAGAATCAGTTGTTCCCTTAGATAAGCCAATAATTATCTCACAAGTTTTCTACCCCAAAAAGAAAAAGAAAAAGAAAAAGAAAAAGAAAAGGGGTAAAGCCACAGCTAATGCCGAACTTGATTAAACTTTTACTTTCTGCAGTAAGGGTGTTGGAAAATCGACATGAACTGCTAAGAATCTAAGTAAATTAAGATGGAAAAGAAAAAGGCAAGTCAGGTAAAGAACCTCCAAGCAAGCAATTTTGAATTCGTGAGGAGCTCTTCTGACAACTTCAAAAGCAAAGTGCAGAGAGATATTTAAGTCGTTTATATGAACAATTTGACAAAACTATCCATCCCATAAGCGATGAGAAGTGCAGAGAATACTTAGTCATGTATGAATGATATGATAAAATTATCCACCCCATAAGACATGTAAAACATGTAAAGCACGGTTTGTATTGGCCCAACACTCACTATAAACACAACAGTCAAGAATGTGAAAGCACCAGAAAGCTGGTTAGAATTTTACATTTAGGAACTAGGACGAATTGCTTTTCAAAATGGACATAAACTGGAAAAACTGTTGCTTATAGCTCACTGGAGTAACTGTGTGGCTCGTATGGAAATTATTGGATCACACATCACGGAATGAGCAAACCTTGTTTTTTCATCTTTTTCTCTTCTTGAAGAAATGTTTTAAGAAAAGAACGGATCTCTAGTTCCTTGAGCTTCAACTGAACCAACTATAACAGGCTGATTAGGCTGATCTTGCTGCAGATCAAGCTTGGTCACTGTCATAAAAGTTTAGACGGTGCAAGCTTGCTTTGTTGCCCCAGGCTTACATTTTGATAAACCACAAGCTTAACTCCACAACATCAACCAAAATTTTCCAAACGTCAAGGGGAAAAAAGTACACGATTAAAAGGTTTGGTTGACAACAGTAAGGGAGAGCTGAAAATGCATGGGAAATTTGGATAACATTTTCAAGAAGTTACAAGGGTTATGAAGTCAGTACCACAGTTTTAGTCTAGCTACCCAATCTGAAATTGTGCAGAAACTGTACATGTGAGAAAGAGAAATTGGAGTAAAAGAGATTATTCCATCCATTTAATGGTAGAATTTTGACTTGTTTTCCATCTTTCCAGAAAACAAAAAAGAGAAGCAGCAAAAAAATCCTTTTGGGGTAAAAGTCATGGATAACCAAAATCATAGTAAACTTATTGAAATCTAGAAGTCATGGATAGCTATAATTATAGCAACCTACTCTTTATGGAAAGCTTCCTACCAGGACATAATTAAAGATACTATTCCAGATTCACAAAATATTAAATGCACTGAAAGAAAAGACATTTCTATGCATGTAAGTAACAGGACTTGGATGTAATCAATGACCTTCTCGAAATAGAGAAGGAAAGAGTCCATCAGGAGAGATGACCACTGGTCCATCTGGTAAGGCTTTTCCATCCTGAAATTATAAATGAACTCCATTGAAGGGCACGCATGTACAGGCAAGACAAGTGAAATATATCAAAGATATTATTAAGAAACACTAAGTTTCAGTGTTTCACATATTGATTAAGAAAATTAAGATTTCTCCACTGTTAATATTTTCACGATAGATCACCACACGGAGATACATAGGCAAAACAGGAAAGAAAACTAAAAAGTTACATTTTGATTATGCAAACAGTAACATAAACAAAGGATGTACAGAGGAGCTATCCTCTATATTTGAATAGTTTTAATTACTAAAACAAACCTGCTTGATATTAAACAGGAATTGCCGGGTAAGGAAGGACTGAGAAATTGAACGTGCACTTAGGAAAAGTAAATGATATCCATTCTCCTGCATCACACAAAACCCAATAAGCATCAAACGTCCATGCACATGTTATCTTCAAGATCATATTATTAGATAAAAGCATACACAATATGAAAGCTTTCTTTCATATGTATTCTGTATAACCAAGAAACAGTTTTAAAACCATAACATGCACACTGCAAAGCTAATGAAAGGACATTCTTGGGAATGGTAGCCACACAGAGAAATGTTACATTCATCATACAGAATCATGAGCGATCAGATAAAATTGTTCTGGACTATCATAATACATGGAGATTAATGAACCTTGATCGCTGAGAAGAGATGTGCAACACCTGTCTGCGACCAATCCATGCCAACCAAAGGCATGACCTGCCCTAGAAGATCAGACCTATATCACAGGAACAATCAATAGAAATAAGCGAGAGCAGAAAAGCATTTACACATTAACCAATTTGATTGCCTACGATAGAATTTATAGAAAGGCACAGACATGAATGACATCAAACATGTGACAAATTCACTAAGCAATATAAACCGGACTTTACAAAGTGATATCACTTGGGGACTGTTCGATTCACTGGAATGACAAGGGAATTGGAGAGAAAGCAAGAAAGTCCTCACCGAGTAATTGTCCCATCAACATCAGAGATCACAATTCGAGTGTCCCATCTCCAAAGAAAAATTCGAGCATCGACCTGGATGTGTAAATTTCAAGTCAGTAAAAAAACACATGTATATAACAAGCATATAGATAGCCATCAGCAGACACACAAATGTGAGATGAATAATTGATAAGTTATTGGGAGGTAAACACGCTTTAAAGTGATTTTCATGACATAATGGAACAAAAGTAACCTGTTGCCTGCCCAGCATTGCGGTTGAGAAGGTGAATACAACTATATTCTTCCCTTCTTTTAAATTTAAGGATGCCAGCTCTTCAGATGTTGGAGTGAGCGTTCTTACTATCCTCTTGTTTACCTTCACTTTGGTCATACCCTTTCCCCCCTCCAAATCACTAGAATTATTTAGAACCTCTGTGGCATTAGGACTTTCACTGCGACTCGTGTCTAGGTGAGAAATTTTGATGCTCCTTGATCTTTTAAAAGAGAAGGGCCAACTTCTTTGGTTTCCTCTTAAAGAATCAATAGATCTAGGAGAATTCCCTGCATAACTTCTGATAGTCAACATTGACAATTTTTCAGGTTCAAATTTGCATGAAACATAATAAAGGCTTGAAGATCTGAACAAACTCATTTCACGAAATAAATGGATAATGGCAGCAGAATGCAATTTTGAATAAAAGTAAGTTTTTCTTCGATGCAGCAGCAGATGCAACAAGTAAGACCACTCATCTAGATTTTCAGCATCAAATGACTGAGAAGATTTTTCAAGTACCTTCAGTGGAAACTACTATAAACTTTGTTACTTGCTCGGGGACCTCACAAGGTTTGCCTGCAAAACATTCCCTCACATATCCTTGGATGGACAAGATAACGAACTTTGTTGTTGACATAGGTAAACTCACTTGCCAAGAAATCTATCAGATTGATATTTTAATGTTTTAATGATTCTAATCAAAGCATTTCTTTTTGATAAACTATTTTGCGGGTCATTAGCTAAACCTGACTTCAGTTTTTTTCTAAAAATTAGGTGTTATGGTCCTGCAATGCCTCAATTCCTTCTTATGGGAGCGTATGACAGTGTGTGTAGACACGCACGCATATATATATGCTCTTTCTAGTCAGTTTTTCCTAACTGCAGGATCATGTGATATCTTTTAATTGAATAAAGAATTACAGATTATTCTACAAATTTAGCAATTAATTATTTGGCACATTCACTTAAACTAAAACAACTAGCAACATTCACAAGCAGATCAAGTGCCTTCAATTTCTTTTTTTTTTCCCTCGTAAGGTTTTGTACTCAATATAAGTCCAATTAAATCATTTGTTTCATTATATTCAGTGTGCAATGTATTACTGGGAGCTGAATCACTTAATAGATTTTAAATCAATACATGCATCATGTAGAATTTAACAAATATGATTCTCAGATAAATTGTGACTCCTATTTCAAGTATATTAATCTAAATTTCTCGTAGTCAAAGAATCTTTGAGAGCTTTTTTGCCCTGAATTCATATCTTTATACAAATTGGCAAAATAACTTACTCACGGCATATAGGCTTTTGGGAGTCATGACGAAGAGATTAATTGACCAGTTTTGTCACATGCTTAATAATATGGGCAATGATAAACATCATCACAAAGTTGGAGCAGATGTTACTTTTTATATTTTCTTCTAGTAACCTTATGCATGCAGAAAAATGAATTGCAGAGGTGGGCAGCAAAGTGTTACTGACATGCCACCTTAAATTCATGTCTTATACTTTAATCATGTGTTTGATACCACGATATAGCTCAGATGACCAAAAAAGGATTCTTGTTGTATTTTGATTTACTGAGGTAAATCCCTGATCATTGATTTCACAGAGACCTGAGAGAATACATTACGCCTGACTTTAAACTCATTTTAGTTTGATCCCAGATTGCACTTTCTTAGTGATGAACCTGGCTATAGTTTAGAATTTGTCACAGGTCAAGCACCACATAGATTTTCTTGATTTTCAACAGAATCCCATCTTCGTACTTGGAAGATAACAATCTTGTTTGGTTTGCCCATGGGGTATTGCACAACAACCAATAAGATTGTGCGACATTATCATGATGCTGTGATGAAGCTCAGATGACCAAAAAAAGGATTCTTGTTGTATGTTGATTTACTGAGGTGAAAGAACTATAAATTTCACAGAGACCTGAGATAATACATTATGTATGACTTTAAACTCATTTTAGTTTGATTCCAGATTGCACTTTCTTAGTGATGAACCTAGCTATAGTTTAGAATTTGTCACTAGTCAGGCACCACATAGATTTTCTTGACTTTCAACAGAATCCTATCTTCGTACTTGGAAGATAAAGATCTTATTTGGTTTGCCCATGGGGTATTGCACAACAACCAATAAGATTGTACCACATTTTCATAAGTTGCAATTAGCTACTAACTCCTGGGTTGGACAAGGATGTAATACACATGATGTAATCAACATGGTGATGTGCACTCGATACTTTTATGCAATTATTTTATCCAACTACCTTCTAGCAGTTGCCCTTAGATCGAATTCCATAACTTCAATCCCTGCTTCCCCCTAAAACCAAAGTCACTGTATATAAATATCTAAAAAAATAGTACCAAGTATGAGGTAGAAACAGCTAATAGCAACTATACTATTTACCAGCGGTGGTAACATAAATTCTTCAAGATCAATATCCACGCAAATAAATGAATTCTCTTACCAATGGATGGTTTAGCAAGTCCCTCCTTGCTCTCCTGTAGAAATTTTACATCTTCAGCTGTTGTTTGAGCACTAGGTGATTGGTGATTGTCATTTGCACCTGAATTCACACCTGGATACAGTGAAGGGTTGGATGAACCACCAAGATCACTTGCTTCAAGATTATTACTGATAAGCCCCATATTGGGCAAAGATCTCCCCATTCTAGTAAGTTCCTTGGACTCAACCTGGCTAGTTTTGTTAATGCAAACATCACTAGATATGGTTCTTAGCCTTCTTTCCTGTAGATTAGCATCATTTATATAGTCATTTATAACAGACTGATCTAATGAATAAATGGAACAACATTTTGCATCACCAGAATCATTAACCCCATCACCAACTCTTGATGAAAACAAGGAATCAGCTGCTTTCCCCTCTTGATCTGCGTGACAAAAGTCCAAGTGTTCAGTGGAACCAAAATCATCGAGGTTACCAAAGAGGAGTTGCTCTTCCTGTAAGATTCTAGATGCATGCATACATGGTGGAACATGACCACAAACTGAAACATGAGGATCGCAACGAGGCCCTAAAGAGGATCCATGCTTGGTTATTTCATCTTCTCCCAAAGCAGTTTCTTCTTCAGCAGGTGAACTAGTTGAATAAGTCAAACAAGAGGCAGTTGCAACACTTTGTGACTCAACATCCTTAAGGGAACCATTTGATTGGTGAAGGGAAACTAATTGAGAATAGCAATCAGCGATAATGCTTTCTGAAGCACCACACATAGTTTCTCCACTCATAGACATCTTCTCTTCATGAATAATTCTGAGTTCATCCCCTTCCCCTAAACATTCTGGGATGTTTAACGGCTCCTCTGCATGTACCACACTTCTTTCTGGTCCAGACTTCACCACACATATTGTCTGAGTCATATTCTCAACAGTTTCAGTATGAACACATACTTCTCTGCATCCTCCATGACAAAAGGAGTTATCAGTCATCAGTGTTTCTGAATTTGACAAATAAGTACCTTCTCTAATATTTTCAACTGAAGTGGCTGTTTCAAGAACATACTCCGAAGTTAAGCATTTCATTTCAACACCATTTTCCTCAACAGTTCTCTCCAGTTCCTGGTAGGTTGTACAAGAAATAAGACCTGTTTCGTCATGACTACAACCATGACCCTGCAAATTTTCATTGGTTTCATCTTTTGATATACATGCGGCAGAAAAACGTGATGCGTTATCTTTCTTGTGCCTGGAGGAAGCAAGATTAGTGGACCACTTCAAGTCCAACAGATCAGCTGCGATCTCAGCGCGCTCCAAAGATTCTGTCCTAACAACACCAGATGCATTTTCTTCCTCCAGACTTCTTTCCTCTTTTGTAGATCTCTGCCCAAAAACAAGGCCAAAAATCTGAGACCGGCGAGAATTAGTCCTTGTCACAGTGTTTCTTTCATTGCCAATTGAACCAGACAAACTAGAATCATAGTTACTACTTTTGGATTTTGGAGGCCACCTATTCTTGGGTTGCCTGTCCATGTCCTCACCAGACGAGGATGGAGGAGAACATGCAGACTCCCCTTCATCTACATCAACCTCCTTCAGAAAGAAAGCTTCCCCTTTATGATCCAAGTACATATGAAAATCTGCTTCAACACCATTGACACCAATGCTAACCACCTTTTCTCTTGTCTTCAATACCCCCTGAAACTTCCCAAACCGAACATACCAAGGCGAAGACTTATAGCTTCCATCTGGTTGCTCCACCACAATTATATCTACAGCACCACCAAACGGATGAAAGGGCCCAGAAACAGTATATACACTTCTACTAATGTAGCTACCCAGCCTCCCCACAGCTTGCATCTTGCAAATATTAAAGAATAATTTACAGCCTCCCAACTAACAGAATCTTGAAATTACGTCAAACTGGAAAATCCAGTCCAAAATCCTCCAAGCTACCTCCAGTGATTCGATCAACAATTCAAATTATCCTCATTTTATCTACTCTTTAGCTTTTCTTAAAAGAATTCAAATTTCGTGGACACCCCAGATCAATAAACAGACTAAAGGTCAAAACTTTGAGAACCCAAGAGGATTGGCAAGAGAATTTTGTCCTGAAGAAAAGAGATTTAAAATATTTAGAAATAAAAAATCATATACAGGTTTTCACTGCACAACACAAGACTCAATTAATCTATTCAAAGAGGGGCAAACAAACAAACAAACAAAAAAAGGAGATTATCAATAGGAAAAATCTATATTAGAAAGGAAATCCAGCTCAAGAAAATTGGCGATTCAAGAATCCAAAAATCAAAAGACATACCCACATGCGTAGAACACTCATACAAGCAATAAACCGCCAAGGAATCTGCGATGAACAACAGTTGGCTCGGAAAGCATATTCCCCTGTAGATTATTCCAATGTGCCCCCATATATATACATACGCGCACACTAATAATTGGCCACCCTACAAAAGCAAATGAAAATATATCCAGATATCACATCATAATTACACGGCATTAGAGAAAATACACTAACAAAACATTGCATGTAAGAAAGAAGAATGTGCCTGGGGGCATCCATGGAGAAAAACAAAGTTGCAATAAAAACAGGAGGAGAATTTGTTGAACAGAAATCAGGAGCTTCTTGTTTTTGTTTTCTTTTAATTTTTTAATTTTTTCATTCTTTTTTTTTTTTTGCCTGATTTATTATTGTAAATATTTATTTTTGGTTATAAGTTTTTTTCGAAAAAGTGGAATGACGAGACGTGGATTTGCAAGAGTAGCAGAGACACGTCAGCCGAGTTTTGAATGAGTTTGGTGGTTTGTAATAGGTGGGGTTGGGGACAAAAAGGTCATACACTGCTGTTTTTATTGAAAGAGTACACACATTTAATAAATGACTGATTTATATTCAAACATTTTTATTTTTCTTTTTCTTTTAATTTTTGGGAATTTCTCGAAAAGGGGAAGGGAAGGGAGATAAATGCGCAAATCCAATTCTTCTTTTCGGGAGCAAGAACAAGAATATACAAATGTTTTCTAATATGACTATGCGAATGTGGTGCATTAGTATAAATTTGAATTATATTTTATCATATTTAATAGGTGGTCACGGACGTCCATTCTTTTGTGAAAAATACAAATCCATAAGCAACTCCACTTAGCTATATATATATATAGAAATACATTTATGAGTGTCCAATAATACATCTATTGTAAATAATTATTTATGACTAAAAAGAATTTAATATAGGAACAATGTTAATATAGAATGGCCCAATAAATCTAACCTAATAGTATTGATCCAAGAGTTACACGTGAAGTATTTGGCCATGCCCATTTTATCTCTATGGCTTAGTCATGTCGTCAATCTCTCACTATGTAGCACTGGTCTTGCTCGATCAAAGCACAGTGGGCGGAGGTCGAACTCAATTGATCAATGGTCCCAACAAGAGCTAAGTGCGGAGGACCGCTTGTCCTCTAGCACAACTGGAGAATAGGCAGTCAATTTTTCTATTGACCAGAAAGGTTGACTCATTGCAGGATCCCTTCACTGCCGCATTTAATGTTTTGACATGCGGCATACCTTTGCATTAATAGCGCACGCCACCTTAATGCTTCCTCTACTACCACTTTAATAGGAGATGCACCATCAATATACTATTCTACCCTTAAAAGCTGGTGATGAAGCTACTTAAAATAGTACCAAAATGGGAGATAACCTAAAGCTCCCTATGGAAGGACAAGAGCCCTTCATACATGTTGAGGGCATCTTGAACACATCACCCTCCTAGAGAAGGCCTCTCATAGGTATTCGATTCTTCATAAAAAGCTCTCACTTTACTGCTCATCTAAGATAGTCATTCTTATACTGAATTGAGTGTTGGAGTGCCATAGCCAATGGCACCTTGGCTAGCCTAACGTTTGCTTGTGATTGCAGAACTTAGCCCAAGTATCTTTGAAGTTGGACCATACCACTAGATGGATCGATTTACTCTAATTTCCAGCCCAATCTAGCCAAATAGTACTTTCACCCTTATCATTTGGTACTGTCTGTGGGAACATTGAGACTGTAATCAAAAAATAGTAAACACTAGGCAAGCCATCTCAAAGAAGGATGAAAATAGGAGGATCGTATCTCTTCCTCCTTCTCAACCTCAGCAAGAGACAAACACCTCAGGGCCTAGTGCCCTGCCTAAGCAAGTGGTCACCTTGATCATGTCCCAGCTAATGTAATTGATAAGTGAACAGATATTCACTCAAATCTTAGCTCAACTATCCACTACCTCAAATCCACATGCAGCTCCTTTGGCACCTGCTACAAGCACTACTCGCAACCATAGCCTCCTGAAGAAAGACTGCTTAAGGAGAGCCGTAGTCAACTAAAATCTAGGCAATCACCAACAAGAGGCAAGATGAGCATCGAATGCCTCCTTAGAGAAAAGACTTGATAAGACCCTCGGGAGAAAGTTGCCAATTCTATTGATCATTGCACTTGACCCGTTCGAGCCCCACAGCACGATAGGGTTGAGTGCTTAAGACTAGACCCTTGAGAGAAAATTACTAATTCTGTTGATCATTGTGCTCGGCCCATTTGAGCCCCGCAGTGCAATAAGGCCAAGCACTCAAAATCCCAGATAAATAGGAATATGACCCAAGCAGATTGAGTGGAGTGGGATAAAGTAGCTCACCAGGTTCAGCAGTTAAATATATGTTTGGAAGAGATCTCGAGAAGAAATCCTAAGAGGAACCCCAACCCTGATGGTCCCCAGAGATTCCATCGAGAAAAGGGATTATTGTTTGTTTACGAGATAATTGACAAGCACATCGCCATTGATGCTAAAGTCCCGACTAAACTCCTGCGGTATGATGGCTTATCAGACCCTAACGAGCATCTAATGCAGTTTGAACATATAATGCAACTGCATGGCCACAATGAATATATCCATGCTAAGATGCTGGTGACCACTTTCTAGGGCATTACACTCGATTGGTTTGTAAAGTTTGGGCCGGCATTGATTTACTCATATGATCAGCTGTGCAATAAATTCTTATACTAGCTTGTGAGTCGAAAGAAGGCGAAACTCTCCCACACTCACTTACATACTGTCAAGCAGAATGAAGAGGAGTCCCTGCATGACATCTTCACTAAGTTCAATATAGAAGTGTTAATAATTGACAACTCTAGAATTGAGTTTTTGATCGATGTGTTTTTCTTAGGCCTCAGACATAAGAAATGTGCCAATGCCTTGGTATGTAAATGACCCCAATCGATGGAGGAGCTACTCGATCTAATATAAAGATACATAACCCAGGAGAAGATAAATAGGCTCAAATTTAATAATCCTGAGATCAATAAGAAGAAGAATAAGAAAAGAGACGAGCGTCAATAAAAAGAGGGTCCTCGATCTCCCATCAAATGCTTCCATGATTATACCCCTCTCAATTTTCCAAGGAAAAAAGCATTGTTTACAATCTAGCATAACAACCATAACAATCGAGGAATGAAGTATTGAAACTGAAGCTATGAAGAAGTCGAAGAAATACTGCTATTTTCACAAGTAAAGAGGCTATGATAATGAAGACCGATTTAATTTGTATGATGAAATTGAGAGGTTGATTTGGCAAGGCCATCTAAGAAGTATATGGATGAAAGTGCCTTACTAAAACTGAGCAAAATCGATTAGACTCCCCGTAAGAAAGACCAGTTAGCCCGAGGAGAGAAGATAAAGGAAAAAAACTTGCCCAAGGCCCATACCCACCTATTTAAGGAGTCATCAACATGATTATAGGGGGTCTCACTAGGAAGGACTCCAAGTCCACCAGGAGCTAAACTCAGAGAAGACTCGAATCAACTAAGTCTATTCTAGTAGAAATGATTTTCCAACTCTCCACCAGCATAGAGCCTATTTCTTTCACTAATGCTAACCTTGCCCATTTTGAAAATAAGGTGATCGATCACAAAACTAATTGCCCGATGGTGGTATCTATTGAGATTGTCAATTTTGAAGTAAGGAAGGTCCTAGTCGATAACGGTAGTTCTGCCAACATCATATTCTTGTCAACCCTAAAAAGAATGAATCTAGGGAAACTAAAATTTAAGCCCATTCGCACGCCCTTAGTCGGCTTCAAGGGGTCAAAAATCATCCTATAGGGTTTCATCAACCTATCTACATCATTTAGCAAAGCCCTTCACAAGAGAACTCTCAAGATCAATTATTTGGTTGTTAATGTCCCATTTGCCTACAATATCATGATGGGGTAACCTACTCTAAATGATTTCTTGGCCATCATTTTGGCCTACCACATGAAAATCAAATTTTTGACCCCAATACACACAGATGAGCTCTTGTGCAACATCAAGGAAGTATGGTGCCGCAACATCATTTCGATCGAGCCCACTAAGTAAAAGAGCTAACCACAACCAAAACCCTTAAGGGATGCCCCCATAGCAAAACCTGAGGAGAGAAAATGGCCAAGAAAAAAAATAAGAAGACACCAAAGTCAAACCCATTAGGGAGTTCAAAATAATTAAATTAGAACGTGGAAGCCCTAACAAGACTACCAGGATCGAAAATGACATGGGCAACCACATAAAGTGTCGTATGGTCGATTTCCTATGCAAAAATATTAACATATTTATATGAAAAGCATTCGATCTCCAAGGAATTAACCTTAGTGTAATCGTCCATTGTCTTTATGTGGACCCCTTGTACAAACTAGTAAAGCTAAAGACAAGGACCTTCAATGTTAAGTTGCCATGTCATCAAAGAGGAGGTCAAAAAATTCTTAGATACATGATATATTGTAGAAATTCAATACCCCTCTTAGCTTTGTAATATTGTACTCATCCCCAAGAATGAGGGAAAATGGCATATGTGCAACGACTTTACTAATTTGAATAAAGCTTACCCCAAAAATCCTTACCCTTTGCCTCATATAGATCTACTAGTTGACTCTACTGCTTGTTGTGAATTATTAAGTATGATAGATGCTTTCCAAGGCTATTACCAAATATTCATGACACTCGTGGATAGGGATAAGACCTCTTTCATCATACCCAATAAGGTTTACTATTTTTTGGTCATGCTTTTTGGGCTAAAAAATGCAGGGTCAACTTACCATAGACTAGTCAACTTTATATTCAAGAATGAAATCCCACAGACTATGGAGGCTTATGTCGATGACATGATTGTCAAAATAGAGAAAGCTAAGGATCATCTCATCAACCTCAACTATACGTTCAAGATACTATGAGCACTCGACATAAAGTTAAACCCTAACAAGTGTAACTTTGGGGTTCGAGGAGTCAAGTTCCTGGGCTACATGGTCAGTTAGAGGGGTATCAAAGTAAATCCATAAAAAATCTAGGCAGTGTTGGATATTGCACCACCTCGAATAGTTAGAGACGTACAATATCTGGTCGAGAGGATTATAGCTCTTGGTAAGTTTATTACCCACTTGGTTGACAAGAGTCTACCTTTCTTCAAGATACTAAAAAATGTGAAGAAATTGGGTTTTCAATAGACTAAACAGTGTGACAAAGCTTTGATCAAACTAAAGTAATATTTATCATCGCGCCCATGCTCACTAAACCAAAGCTAGGAGAAATTCTGCATATGTACCTAGCTATTTTTTAGGCCTCAATTAGTTCAATTCTAGTCTTGACCAGGGACAAAAATCATCGATCAATCTATTATTGTAGCAAGGTATTACAAAGCCCAAAGCTCAACTACCTTGAGATTGAGAAAGTTGCTCTTGTTTTGGTTACCATAGCTCAAACACTGTGACTATACTTCCAGTCCCATGCCATCATAGTGTTGATGAACCAGCTATTAAAATAAGTGTTTCAAAGCCAGACACCTAAGCAAGATTAACCAAGTGGTCCATTGAGTTAGGAGAATTTGATATCATTTTTCAATTTTGAACGATCATAAAAGCATAGGTTTTAGTTGATTTCATCATCGAGTGGGCCAACTCTCTAATCAAGATGGTGACATCGGGACTTTGCACATCAATGGGTTAGCGACCACTTTAAGGAGGTATAGGTTTTTCATTCCATTCCTCATTAGTAGAGGAGTATGACTTTGCAATCAAGCTTGACTACCGGTCATATGTAACAAGGCTGAATATGAAGCCCTCATCGTAGGAATAACAATGGCAATAGACCATGGGGTTGAGCAGCTAGTGACAATCATGAATTTTTAGCTTGTAATAGAATAGGTCGAGGGGAACTTTGAGGCCAAAGACTCCACAATGAGCCAATACTTAGCCAAGGTGAAAAAGTTACAATAGTCTTTCAAAATATTCACCCTCAGCTAATACCCCAAGCGGAGAATGAGCATGTCGATTCCCTATCTAAATTTGCTAGCTGCATAAAAGGGACCAGAAATAGAACAATAACATTTTTAGTCACAAGAAAACTAACCATAGGCACTCTTGACCAAAATTTTGTAGGGAACATCGAAAAAGATGCTTATTCTTGATAGGATACCATAAAGCTCTTCTTGAGTTGGGAAACATTTCCTAGAGACAAAAATTAGGAACATAGACTCAGAGGTCTAGCAGCCAAATTTATTCTCGATGAGCACAATCAACTTTGCAAGAGGTCGATCTCTGGGCCATATCTAAGGTGCTTAGATCCAAGACAAGCCTATGAGGTCTTACAAGACATCCATGTAGGAATTTATGGGAATCATTCTGGAGGATGATCTCTAGCACTTAAGATTATCAGATATGGGTACTTCCGACTGACACTGTTAAAGAACACCATTGACTTTGCTACAAGGTGTCCCATCCTGCCAAGTCCACTTGAACATACCACACCAACTTGATTTATTGATGGTAAATGTTTAGGTCATATGGCCATTCGACCAATGGGGTTTCGACATAGTTGGGTCCTTGCCAAAGATATTAGGCCAAAGAAAATTTATTATTATTGCAATTGAGTACTTTTCCAAATGGGTCGAGGCCGAAGCAATCCCAAAAATAATTGATACAACCATCAAGAGATTTATTTGGAAGAATATTATCTACCATTTTGGTCTCCCTAAGGTCCTCATCTCAAATAATGGAACATAATTTTAAAGTAGAAACATAAGAAATTGGTACGAAGCTTTAAGGATCTACCAACACTTTACTTTGGTCAGGAACCTACAAGCTAATGGCTACATTGAGGTGACAAATAGAACCATCCTCAACCACCTTAAAGCATGACTAGAAGGGATTGGATCAAGCTAGGCAGTTAACCTCCTTGGAGCGTTATGGGCATACAGAACCACTTCTTAAATAGCTACAAGTCCAGCCCCTGTGCTTTGGTCCATAGTTTCGAAGCAATTATCCCATCTAAATTGATACAACACACAACTCGAGTGATCCATTTCAACCCAATTAGAAACACTTATGAAAGGAAACTTGACTTGAAAACCATCGATAAGTTACGACAAGAAGCGCTTTAAGCTAATAGTCTTAACAAAGGACTCGGCCCCATAGTTGAGGAAAACATCATGACAATGTGATTAATCTTTCTTAATCGATCATACACTTTGTGAGAAGCATTAAGTTAATGTGATCATTTTGACAAGAGCATTCATTTCATTACAACAACAACAACCTAAATTAACCCCAAACGCAACTAGTATCTTGGATCAATTTCATTATGATTGCATTCATCGACTTGAATTGACAATGATTTTTGTTTTTGGAGTTATGTTATCTGTGATCTAATTTTTGTTCATTAATGATCCACATTCAATAAAAAAATAAAAAAAAGCATTAAACGAAAGGCAAAACTTGTTAGTACACATCGATAAATGTAGAATGACATTCCATTCAATTTGCAAGTTTTT
Organism: Jacaranda copaia; assembly: GCA_014898725.1. Taxonomy (NCBI): domain Eukaryota; kingdom Viridiplantae; phylum Streptophyta; class Magnoliopsida; order Lamiales; family Bignoniaceae; genus Jacaranda; species Jacaranda copaia. The sequence goes on from JACGDI010001367.1 coordinate 620,502, forward strand.
GATTATAACCTTAGCATAAAAAAATTACAAAACCACACCTAGCATGGTGATTAAAAATATCCATCAATTAAGCCCCTTGCTTGCTTGACCCAGTGCCCTTGGCTTGCGCAACATGGGCACCCTCACGATGGCCTCATCGAACTTATTGCTTGAAGGAATTAAAATAATTACTAAGCTCTCTATTTCCTATTTAAGCCGAGCAGCAGGAGGTGAAGTGGAAATAGGGGCATTTCGATCAAGACGACCTCACCTAATCTACAACAAAATCATCTCTATGAGTAGGGAGAAACTTAGCAGCCGTGACTTTCCCATTGTGAACCTCGAACGCAGCTCTATGGGAAAGTTAAATTCCTTCACCACCTCGGCTAGCCTTTTCTCTACCTCAGCTTATCTCCTTTATGCCTCAAACATTAGCTCGATCAGATAAGCTCCTGCAACCCTCTCCTCAACAGCTATGTCATCAAGTTCAAGATACTCGTCCAGTACTGGGTTTAGTCAATCATTAACCTCGAGTTGAAAGGTATAGCCCAGATACTCCAGTTGCTGGACTATTTTGTTAGATGCATTTTGGGCGTCATTGAGAGAGAAGACAACACTAGCACCCCAGAACGCCAAGCATAACATGAATTACTACACAACCTCTCATCTCAGCAGTAGCAGTTTTCCATAAACTCATCTTGAGCGTCTTGGAGAGCAGCATTACACCTAATCGATTGACCAAACTTATAGCTATTTTGGGCATCCATTTTGGCCTAGTGCAATAGCTCATCCATTGTAGTCTTCTCGGTAATAACGGTGACCAGCTTTGTATCCTTCACAAGTAGTTGAGAGTTGGCCTCCTAAAGTTCTTTATTCAACTACTCAACCTTAGCTTGTGCAGACTCGAGCTAGGCCTTGAGCATCTCACTATCTCCCCCAGCCTACAACTCTTCATGATTAGCTAGCACCAGCTCCAATCTCTGGTAAAAGTGATAGCCCAATTGGCTCAACTACAAAATGAATACCTTTATAAGTTGACTATCTAATATCACTCGACCATACACAAGAATCAACTAGAAATATACCATATTTGAATGATAAGCCAGTGCCCTAAGTGCGGCATCCTAGATCAACTCTATGAGCTTCTTTTGGTTAGATGCAAACAGATCGGCCATCACCACCTTCACCAATGTAGCCCCAATTGACCTTGTCATTAGCATAGAATAAGAATTATGAATGGTTAACATAGGCTCCATCCTAAATTGAGGAGACAGTAACCTAGCAATCTGAAACAACACATCATCATCTCACTGATTGAACAGATAATAGCTAATTGGCTGGTTCGACCCCCTAGCCTTTCCATTTCCCTTCTCTATTACGGTCTTCTTCAAAATAGGTCCTCTCTACTTGACCATTTATCTCTTGCCCTAACCAATAGAGCTGTTGCTCGATGCCACCATGGGTTAAGTAGAAGACATAGGTGGAGATGATCGCACAGTTTAAAGAGATGAGGCCATGACTAGAGTGGCCTCTTGTTGAGCTGCAGTAGCCTGGCATCGCTCTTTATTCCTTTATGCTTAGGCCAAAGCTTCTTCCTTACACGGTGCATGGTCTCCTCATGATCTGCCAACATAGCAGATAATAGAAAAATAAATGATTAAATTCAAACATAAAGATGCATACAAATAAATAAATTCATAAAATCAATAATACTTTCTACCTAGTCGATCATCTCTGGTAAGTCTACCTGGGCTGGCGACAAGCCAATGAATGCCAAACTCCTCTCCTCGATAAATACCAAGACCTTAATTTGGTGAAACTCGACTAAATCCTAAATGAAGGTATTAGGCTAAGTTAGAGTCAAATTACCTGATATTTTGACATGGCTAATCCACCACTCCCTCAAAATATTAAACCCCCCAGGCCCTTGAATATAAAAAAAGTATTTTTTTTTCCACTCTTGGACATAGGAGGAAGATGGTGTGATAAAAACCTTTTGATGAGGTCAAGTAGTGAGGTAATAGAAGCTTGACTCATTGGTGCTACCCAACTTTTAGGACATCAAAAAATGAAAAAGATTGGGGAAGTTGGCAAAAGTGGCTGGCTGGTTGAATAAATACATAAGGACTGCGAAATTATATATGGTCGAGAAATAATTTGGTAACAATTATGTTATACAGACCTTTGGACCTATTAATAGGTGGACTATTACTGGAGAGAGAAAGAACCTAAAGCCATACCTAAAAGCTTCCTCAAGTACAATAATGCATCCTTAGGAGGTCAATACATCCTATCTAGAGGATCAAGGACTATTGACTCATACTTGGGAGGGACGTGATAGAACTCCTTGATGTGTGTAAAGTCAACAAAAGTAATTTTTGATGCTATCTTACTATAATGGTCGGGGATAAAGAGTTGACCACAGGACACCAGCACATGAATAGGACCAGTATCTCCTCCTACAGCGATGTGTTCATCGCTTGAGCTACAGGAGGTTGAGCCATCACTTGAAGAGCTACTCGACATACTATCACTACCACCCTTTTCTTGAAGTGGAGTTCGATCTAACTTAGTTACCTCACTATCACTCCTCTAGCTACACATATCATCATACACACCCAACATATATAAGGAAATGCTATTCTCAAAATAAGTTGGAAGGAAAACTTATAAGATCTCAACGAACTCTAAGATACTAAATAAGGGGTAGAAAAAACTATAAATACAGAATTTGACCAGATGCAAAGAAATGAAAGTGAAAAATGAGCATTTTAACTGCATCTATTTATAAGCAACTGGGCATAGAAACCCAACCAACAATAATAATAGGACAACCGTCATCTAGCACTTTGTGTGGCTTAATGTAACATGTGTATTAAATGCACTAAATCCTGGTTGATTGCGCAAAATCCTCTTCGACTAGACCTTACTACTTCATAACCTTACTTTCCAATTTTTCTATCAATCCCTTAATTAGAATTCAAAAAATGAGGAGGACTCATGATATAGGATGGCCTACAAAACCCAACCCAATGGTATTGACCCAAGAATTACACGTGAAGTATTTTGGCCAGGCTTATTTCATTTTTTAGGCCCAGTCATGTCTCTACCTCATCGACCGCTTACAATGTAGTGTTGGTCTTGCTCGATTAGGGTGCAGTGGGCAAAGGTTGAACTCAGCTGGTCGACGGTCCCAACAAGAACTAAGCGAAAGATTGCATGTCTTCTAGTGCAACCAGAGAACAAGCAATTAATTTTTTCGTTGACCAGAAAGCTGACTCACTGCAGAATCCTTTCACTATCATATTTAATGTTCTGATGGGTGGTATGCCTCTACATTAATAGTGCATGCCACCCTAGTTTCGTATCTACTACCACCCCTGATAGAAGATGCACCACCTGTGTACTATTCTACCATGAAAGCTAGGGATAAAGCTACCTAGAATAGCATAGAAATGGGAGATGACCTAAAAATCTTATGTAAGACAAGATCCCTTCATACATGTTGAGAGCATCTTGGACATATCACCTATTTGGAGAAGGCTATAAATACCTCATTGCCAGTTTCTCATAGTATGCGATTTTTCACAAAAAGCCCTCACTCTATTGCTTATCTAATCTAGTAATTCTTATATTGACTTAAGCATTGAAGTACCATAGTTGAGGGCACCTTAACTAGCCTAATATTTGCTCGTGATTGTAGATCTCAGCCCGAATGTCTTTGAAGTTGGACTACTCGACCAAATAAGTCGATTTACCCCAATTTCCAACCTAATCCAACAAAACACTACCTTCACCCTTATCAAATATAATGTTATCCAATAGAGATTAGAACTACTATGCAAATTAATGTTCAGACATATACATGCTGATAGAAAACACGATACATTAAGATATGAATGTAGCAGCAAAGCAATTTTCACAAAATGTTGGATATCATATGGTTACAATAAGACTATTTAATAAATATAAACATATTTTATTATATAAGTATTAACGCATGTGTATGTTAATTAAATACATGCACATGTAAATATGTAACTAATAATAATTTTTAAAAAAGATATTATTGTGAGAATAAATAAAGAGAAGTCGTGATTATGTTGAATTTTCTAAATGTGTTGCATATGATATTGATGTTGCGTAGAAACAAAATTAGATTCGTTCTTGTAATTCAACAATATTTTTAAGAGTTTTTACCCTCGGAACGCGATGCAAAGAGCTTTGTCTCTCAATCTTTTGCAAATAATTTTCATGACTCGTTTTGACTTTAGGACTTAATATTTATAGTTTATTTTTTTCCCTAGTAACCATCAACTCATTAAGGTTTAGATCTCTAAGTTGATGGAATTGCTTAATTAGGCTCTTTTGCATTCTAATTTACTTGTCATTCAATTAATTGGACCCCTTTGGTCCTTTTTTATTCTTTTACCATCAAGTGTACCCCTCTACTTTCACTTTGAAAATTTTAGTTTCACAGTGAAAGTATAATATAAGGTTCAATTTTAATTTTTCTACTTTGCCATTATTGATATTTTGAAAAATCTTATTTTATCATTATTTTTCTATATTTTATACTCAAGGTAGGCACTTGATCATTGGGCACTTGACTATAAGGCATCAGATTCAAGCACCTAGTTGTTGTATGCTAGAGCTTAACACTCAGTTGTCAAATCTTTTTTGAGGCATCACGGCATTGTCAAGCGTCTCACATATTCATTTTCTTAATGAGTGGAGTCATTTGAGCATTAGGTAACAACAAATGTAATTTGTTCTCTCAAGGAACTTATAAAAAAACCTTCTTAAAAAAGCTTATTAAGATGAAGATCTATACCTTAAAAATTACCAAGGACATTTAGTGGGAGTGTGTGCTCCACAAATAACTTAGAAAATTTTTTGTTTAAATGTTTCATGCTTGAGGGATCCTTCAAGAGTGTTTGTAGGAATCTAAGTCTCGATAATCACTTTAGCTTTTCCTTAGGGGCAATATGTTTATCAAGTGGCTCAATAGATCTTGCCAAGTCTCAGGTCTTAAAAATTATTTTTCGATATGAGTAGGTTTAGTCTTCACTAGAGAACTTAGAGTTGTGCTAACTTCACTTCATGTAGGGAATGGAATTAAAATCTTGTGATGACTAAGTGTAGAGTAGGCATAAGTTCATGGATTTACATGCTACAGTGGTGTTGAACCTTATCTCACTTTGCAAAAAGTTTCAAATGTAGTGGTGCTCCCTAAGTATTCAACCACTGGGGAAACCTCAGGTTTCTTGATGTCTTTTGTTTAGGACTACTTTGCATTTTTCACTTTTGCAAAAGTAATATTATAGCTTGTTTTTAGCTTTTTTTGCTTCATGATACCAAGCGAGGGTGGATGTTTTTCATATGCTTTAATGGTATTAAATTTTGCTTTATTTTATTTAAGGAAGTTTTTTTTATTCAACTTTGTTCATACACTTAGTCAATTGAATGACCTTCAAGTGTTGTCATGCTGTCAATGCTAATTGTTAGCCAACATGGGTGTGTAAGCAGGGCATTTGAACCTCTCTTAACTTTTTCTCTCCTTTTCTTTTTGGTGTGACTTCTCTTGAAACTTCGTCACGAAGAGAAAGGGTAAAGAAAGAGCTTAGTTGTGAGCTACTCTTGGGAGGTCTTATCACAATTTTAACTTCCATGAGCCCCCTAAAGGGGTCTTACCATAGTTGCTCCATGTGACACATAAAGGTAATTATGAGCTTCACTTAGGAGGTCTTACCATAGTAGTTTATCGTGTAGATTGAATTTGACCACTAGTCTCTCTTGGGAGGTCTTACCATGGGTGTTTAATGAGGAGATGGCATTTGATTGAGAGCCTCGCTTGGGAGGTCTTAATACAAACGTCTAACATTAGGACAATGCTAGACTACAAACCTCACTTAGGAGGCTTTACCATAAATGTTTGATAAGGTGGACATATATCCCTTAGGGTACCTTATAGTAGGCTTTAATGAGATGGCCGCATACCTATAAAGGCCTCTATAGTGGGCTTTGATGAGATGACCACATAACCCCTAAGGAGTCTTATAGTAGGCTTTTGCCACATACCTGCTTAGGGTCTTATAGTGGTATTTTGCCACATGCCTTACTTGGAGAGTTTTATAGTAGTTTTCCCTTTGCAATAGCTTAGGAGGTCTTATATTGGACTAAAGGCCATATGCCCCGCTTGGTGGGATTTACAGTGATGCTTATGCCGATTTGATGCTAGGCTAATGTTGTTTTGAATTTATCATGATGTATTCACTAGGATGTTTGCCTTAGGTGTCTTATCTCATAAAATATTGTCCTACGCAAGTCGTGATTCATCAAAAGAGTAAACAAGGTTATGAAATACATTAGCTAATTTTCCTTAAAAGGAAAATAAATTAGGAGATAGATGTGCATGTCATCAAAGATAGTTTTTATTCAAGGATAATCCAAGTACCAAACAAAGTAGAAAAACTACTAAAAAAAATCTAACTTCTAAAATACTAATTGTTGGGAGCGAACATAGTAGGATTGCTCACCTTTCAAGCATAAATAAGGAGATAGATGTGTCTGTCATCAAAGACAGTATTTATTCAAGGATAATCTAAGTACCAAACAATGTAGAAAAACTACTGAAAAAATAAAACTTCTAAAAGACTAATTGTTGGGAGCAAACATAGTAGGAATGCTCGCTCTTTAGGCATAAAATTTTCTCAAGTTAGAGATATTTTAGTTTTGGGTAGTTCTTTTTCTTTCATTTTCTATAGCTTGTAAGCGTCGGTGTTCGTAATTTCCACTATCTTGTAAGAACCTTCGCACTTAGCATCTACTTTGCCAAGGGATCTTAAAGGTTTAGCTTTCCTCATCAGGTACCAACTTGGAATTTTCTTGGTTGCAAATTAGCATTGTATGATTTGGGCATCTTGGCTTTGTATATTTCTATGTGAATGTATGTTACTTCCCTCCTTTAAAAGAATTAGTGAAGATTAGCTCTCAACTCTTATGAATTTGCGACATCATAGTTCTTAACTCTCCAACAAATTTCTCTGACTTCAAGAGGCATGATTGCTTTTGTTCCATATACCAAGTTAAATGGGGACTCTCTGGTAGATATCCGAGGAGTAATTCGGTATGCCCATAAGATAGAAGTAAGCTCATCTACCCGCGCCCCTTTTGCATCTCCTAGTCATATATTTAAGTATTGAAGAATTTTCCTATTTGTGACCTTTTCCTTTCCATCAGCTTGTAGGTTGTCAACAAATGTAAAGAACTGCTTATTAGAAAGTTCTTAGTATAATTCCCTGAGTTTAGTTGCTACAAACAAAGTTCCATTATCAAATACCAAAGCTTATATAATATTTCTCTAGAGGAACCTTATAATCTTTTCTTAGATATGCATGCCAAAAATTTTGATTCTACCCATTTCATAACCAACTGCAATTATGAAAAACTCTCTTTAGTTAGTGGCTTGAGGAAAAGGTCTCACAATGTCCACCACCATTGCAAGGTTGCTAATAGGTTGTAGGAGTAAGTTAGGTTAATAGCTTAGAAGCGTGTTTTTCGTAAAGTTTGCAACTCCTTGCCAATATCTAAGCATATTTCGGCATAGTCAACTAAAAGTATCCTTATTAAAGAGTTTCAGCTGCCAGGAATCTTGCTCCTAAATATGAAAAACTTTCTTTAGTCAGTAGCTTGAGGAAAAGGTCCCACAATGTCCACACCCATTGCAAGGTTGCTAATAGGTTGCAAGAGTAAGTTGGGTTAATGGCTTAGCAAGCGTGTTCTTAGTAAAGTTTGCAACTCCTTACCAATGTCTGAGCATATTTCAACATAGTTAACTAAAAGTATCCTTATCAAAGAGTTTCAGCTGCTAGGCATTTTGCTTCTAAATAATTCCCACAATGGCCTTCATATACCTCTCCCAACACATAGTTTGCTCTTTTAGGTGGTAAACACTTTATGTATGGATGGGAGAAATCACATTTGTATCTATCTCTACTGAGTAGCATAAATCTAGTCACCATATGCCCACTTATCAATCTCCCTTTAGGTTAATAGGGAGATTACTATCTCACAAGTATCTCATGATGGAGATCATTTATGTCATGATATTGTCCTTAGTGTCCATCACCTTGGGGAGAGGATAACTCAAACTTTGATGAATTTCTTGGTTTGAGGCATCCAAAGTTAATAAGGTATTTGTTAACTCTTTACAATCACTAAAGTGCTGGCAATCTTGGCTAGATTGTCAGTGTTTGCATTTTCTTTATGTAGTATCAATGTGAGAGTGAAGTTTTTAAACATCTAGTTGATTGCTTCTACTCAATTGAGGTACTTTACCATGCTATCTTTCTTAGCCTCATAATTTCCCATGACATAGTTCACAACTAGCTAAGAGAGATTGTGGGCTTGTAGGCACCATGCTCCGACTACGTAAGCTAACTTCATTGTAATGATTCGTACCTTATATTTAACTTTATTGTTGGAGGCTAAGAAGTTAAATCTTATTACGTACTCAAGTTTGTCTCCCTAGGGGCTTTCAAGAACTATCCCTACTCCACTGTTCGAACCCATGGAAGGGTCTAGGTTGAAATAGAGCTTGCTACAGCATCTTATTTACCTTCTACCAAAAAATTAGTCAAAACTTGTCCTTTGATGGTGGATCAAATGTGATACTTGATCTTGCATTAACTCAACTACACTGCCTATTTAACTAATCTTCCAAATGCCTATGGACTGCTAAGTATCCTTTCTAGTTTATAGCTGGTAAACATTATGATCTGCTGAGCTTGAAAGTAAGGATAAAGCCTCTAGTGTGGTCTACAGCTAGAGCCAATTTCTTGACTAGAAAGGATACCTCACTTCCAAACCTACAAAAGGTGACTTACATAGTACACTAATTGAAACTCTCTTTCTTGTCCTTGCACCAAAGTAATATTAACTACTATTTCAATAGCGGCTAGGTATAAGTATATAGTTCTCCAGTTTTTATCTTCCTCAGTAGTAGGGATAATGTCAAGTATACCTTCAATTGCTAAAAGGCTATATCATATTTCTTGGCCTACTCAAAGTCTTTGGCTCTTCTTAGGATCTTAAAAAATGACAGGCTTCTCTTTGTGGAATGAGAAATCAAATAATTCAGAGCGATTAAGCATCCTATAAGCATTTGTACTTCCTTAACATTGTGTGTGTGAGGAGGTGGCATTATCTTGCATCATGGCACTATATATCTTGGAACCTTTTTCCATACGCACCAAAGGTGCATTTTGTTGGGTCAAATTAGAAATTATATATCCTCAAGACACCAAAACACTCTCCTAGGTCATGGAAATGGTCTCTCTATTCATAGCTTTGACCAACATGTTATCTATGTCTACTTTCATATTTCTCCCTCATGTCTTCAAACATGTATTTCACCACTCTATAATATGTATTGTTCATATTTTGTAGCCTAAAAGGCATCACATGATAGTAGTATATAACATAAGATGTTATGAAGCTTATCTTTTCCTGATCGTCCATAGATAGATAGATATAGTTGCACCCTTGGTATATATCTAGAAAGCTTAATATCTCATATTCTATTGTGAAGTCCACTAGCACATCTATCTATGAAAGTGGGAACAGGTTTTTCAAGTAAGCCCTATTTAGGTTAATGAAATCAATACACATTCTCGACTTCCCATTAAGTTTAAACACTAGCACCAAATTGGCCAACCACTTAGGATATTAGATTGGTCAAATGTACTTTACCTCTAGTAGCTTGTCCACTTCCCACTTAATTTACTTAGTTTCAATTTGCTCCAAAGTTCCTTATCTTCTACTTCACTAGTTGTGCATTTGGGTCCACCCTAAAGTGGTGCATGATGATGTCAGGGGAGATCCCTTACAAATCCATCATACTCTAAGTAAATATTTCATGATTCTCCCACAAAAAGCATATTAGCTTCCTTTAAAAATTTGGGACTAAAAGAGCTTTGATACGTAGTCTTTGGGGGGAGGGGGGTTGCTTGGTATGATCTACACAATCTTGAGTTTCTCTCTAACTCTAAAGTCTGCTTTCTTAGCTTTTCTCTTTTGTGGGTGAGACTCTGATTAGGAGAGATGTCTAGCATATATATCTATCTTGTGACTTATGCTTTCTCACGGATGATATACAAGGGATGAGTTAGGTGTCCTGTATTAAGGACAATCAATTATCTTCTGGTTTGTTACCATTGGTAGGAATGCCTCTGATCAGCCACACTTCACATTATCACATTGAGGTACCATTACAAAGCAGAAGTTTGAGTTCTAGATCTCATCTATATTTTCAGTGTTACGTCTTCTCATGTAAGAGTTCCTATAGACAGCCAAGATGATGATGCTTGAAAATAGATCTAAGTTCCTTTTTGAAATTCAACAAGTTTTTCAGCATTTTTTTCCCTCTATAATGCAATGTAAAGTGTCTTAGTTCTCAAATTTTTGGAAATGATTTTTGATGTCCTCTTTTAAGTTTAAGATTTAGTATTTATAGTCTTTTTCCTTTAGCAGGCTTCAGTTTATTAAAGTTTAGTAAGCTTACTCAATTGGGCTCTTTGGCCTTTTAATTACTTCCTATTTAATTAACTGGTCCCCTTTAGTCCATTTTTACTCTTCACCATTAAAGACTCAATTTTCCGTATCAGATATATATTGAGGTGGAGGGGTTTTACCTTTTAGGGAAAAACTGGGAAAAGAGCTGTTTTGAATGAAGTAACACTTTTTAAAGTAATTTTAGAAAAAATGTTCATTTTTAATTAATTATTTTATCAATTTTAACTTTGTAAAATATATTAAAAAAAAGATAAATTTGTTCAAAAACTATTGAACAAGCTATTAGAAGTGTCAAAATAATTTTTATATCTTGTATAATTTATGGGCACACCAAATATTGTGTTGAAAAATTGTGAATGACAATTTTAGAGGTATATCATATTTGACACAATGTCCATACTTATTCAACACAAATAATAAAATTTTAAAGATGGTCCAACAGCTCAATAATTGATCATACGCTATCTGCCAATACAAAAAAAAAAAGGAAAAATATATATCTTTTGGAACTCAAGAAAAATAAATTTTAGTTCTCCAATTTAAAATAAAAAGTAACTATTATTTTAAGTTATGATTATTGAACATAATTTACATATAACATCACACACTTGAAATGTAACTCTGCACTTCAAAGCTTTGTTTCAAATGAAATAGTCATTTAAATCATGACATATTCACATAATTAACATAATAGACATATAAAGCAATGATACATGTAACTGTCTTTATTCAACATTTGCCATACATTGTATATCAAAAGATTGCAAATAATAATAACACCTACAAAAGTGAACCTAAATTGTTGTCAGTAATTCAAAATTTTATTCATGTTGTGCACATTTCAAAATATATACATAGTGCTATTTTTTAACTGGGGATGGAATCATACACAGAAGATAGAGATAAACACTTCTAATTTATTATCCATTTCTATCATTTTGGTTATGCTTTCTTGTTTAGTGGTGGTGATATTTCATGCAGTGGCAATATGTATTGATTTTTCAACTATAGAAGTCGGGTTGATGGCTTCTGCTCTATAGTGTAGGAAGTTATTTGGTTAAAGTGATTCTTTGAACATTAAGAAATTCAAAGGGACCCATAATTTTTTATTGCAATAGTTTGGCACCCATTGTGGCCCAAAATATCATACTAAAACCATGCACATTGACATTAAGTATAATCTCAAAAGAAATATTATAGCTAGTGATGAAATAACTCTACAATATATACCTACAAAAAGATGATAGCTAATGCTCTCATGAAAACAATGCCTAGAGGTGTGTTTATGAAGCATGTTTAGGCCCTTGGGTTGCATAGGATATGTTTAGAAGTATTATAAATGGTTGATGCTACATTATGTTCATCAATGTATTATCATTTTTTAACTTGGATTTATATTTGATATACACAAGATAATATTGACTTTAGTCTTATTTTCTATGGAAGCATATCGGACAAGTCTTAAGGTTAGGTCTCTGACACAAGTAATCATCTCTGACATCAAGGAATATATAGAGATAAGGTATTTTATAAATTTAATTAGTTTAAGGCAATAGTTGCATGAGAAGTGCAAAACTTGACTAATCCTAATGAATTTGCACTACCTTATTATGACTTTTTTAGAAAGCTAAATGCAAGTTTTTGCCAAGAGAAGTACACAGATCAGTTGGTAAAATACTCGAGTTAGACTTTTAGAAATATCTCAACTAAGATTTGTATGGTGTTTGCCCCTTTCTCCCCAGTTGTTCACTCATTCCCAGTGCCTACCATTTCTATATACTTCTAAAAATAGATAGGGAGAGCTAGGAGCTCAATATTGGAAAAGCACCCTCTATTTTCTTCAGGAAATCAAGTTAATTAGGTTGGTTCTTTTGTCCATGATATGTAACCAAACGATTAATTGGTTTATCACATTCATTCTTGAAAGTATTTGCCTCTCTTTGGTGGGCCTTTACTTTTTATTTTATTTGTTCGATAAAGAAGACATATGCACCAATTAGGATGACAACATCATAGCACATGTTTCGTACCACATGTGCTATGTGACCAACAAGGGTAATAGAAGAACAAATCCTTGCTTCATTATGTGAGGCTCCCGAAAGTTGCGTTTACTTTCATTTAGAATACTTTTAGGTTTAGCTATTTCTTGAAGTTTCAAGTTAATGTTGCTACTCTAGCATATTATTGAATAGTCATGTGTGATTCCGCAATGTGGTATATGTTTAAGATAGTGGTTGATTTGGAATGAATAAATTCAAGTAGGAAAGGAAGACAATTGGAGTATACCATATAACTTGTATTCACAAGGTCAACTATTATATTTACCATGAGGGTATACAGTGTAATTGTGAGTATAAAGATGTGTGTATGTATATATACATATATATGAACTCAAGTTCGCTTCTTCAAATAGGTGGGGAATTCTCTCCTTAAATGATTAAATTTCTACTTTAAGCTTCCTTGCTAAAGCTCAATATACTCACAAGTTGTACAATCTATTTGCCCATACAAATAAAGCAAGTTGATGATATGACGCTGGACAAAGGTCTAGTCCATCATGTGCGATTAGCTATTTTTGACTGGTCAAAATAATTAATAGATCAGTTTGTGGGTTGTTCATGTGCTCTGATCCTAGAAAACTTATCTAAATAAAGGGTGGTTTCTTGGCTAATAAGTTATCTTTTTTTAGATAGAGAGAGGGTCTTATTTTTTTGGGAAAAAATTATAAGAGACCATTCTTAACTGCTTGATTTCTCTCTTAAAACAAAAAAAGAAAAGAAAAGAAAACTCACATAGAAGAAAAAAAAGGGTATTCAAATTGTGACTTGTATGCTATTTCCAAAGGCACAATATTGCTAGATCTGTGCAGAAACTCTAGTAGGCAAATTATGTTCCCAATTTTAATTATAGGCAAACAAAAATTCTTTGATTTTATTTTTGGTGTCAATTAATATAGATCAATTAATGTTTATCTATATAATCTCTCACCAGTATTTAAGGTCTATTTTTCATTTTAGGTGATTTATTCTAGAAACTTCACTCTAATTTCTTTTATAAAATCTTAAGCTTACCCATTGCAACTCCTTTATTAAAGGATCATGTCATTTTCTTTTCAAACTGAATATAGTTTAAGGAAATAAATCTATTATTAATAAGATATCTTATCTTTTTTTGTTCCAAATTCTTCCACTCATTGGAATTCTTTACTTAAATTTTGTTATAGTGGATTAGCTATCACAATGAATAAAAATTGCCACTAATGTTCTTTTCCACTGAACGATGGTTTGTCAACAATCCTTTGAACCATATTCTATGCTAGCTAATAGCATCAAATGCTATCATTTCAACCTTCATGGGTAACCTAAAGATGCATATTTACTTGGGTTCAAAGCACCACTACTCTACCAAGTGTGAACACAAATCCTATAGTAGCTTTAGTTTCATCTGAATTAGAAACCTAATTAGCATATTGTGATCATTGCAGTACAACGGGGTACACAGAATAATGTATTTCATAGTGTATATTGCCTTTCAAATAATTTAACACTCTTTTTAAGATATTTCAATAATGTATAGACTTAGTATATCAACTAGGTCTCCCAATGGCATATAAAATTTTTGGTATGGTGGAAATATGATAAATACATTAAGGTTTCTGTAATTTGAAATATTTTAGTTGAACAACTGAATCACATTAATTTTTCCTAAGTTTGATAGAAGGATCATATATATACACGTATATATATTTGCTAGTTGACAAATCAAACTTGTCAAATTTCTCTAAAATCTTTCTAATGTAATGTCATTGAGTAATTGTGATGCCCTCTTATATTTTAATAACCTTTATTTGTAGAAATTCTTCACCTAAATCTTTTATATCCAACTTTAGATAATAGAAACTTAATTTTTACACCTTTATCAATATCAAATGTCAAAATATCATCTACATATAGACAAAAATTACACACCAACAGTCACTTTGTTAACTATACACACATTTGTCAAAATAATTTATTACAGAAACCATTTGACACAATAATCTAATAAAACTTTCATGCCATTGTTTTGATGCTTGTTTTAAATCATATAAAAATTAATAAGTTTACATAATTGATGTTTTTTTATTTGATACCATAGAGCCTTCTGGTTGTTCCATTTTAACACCTCGAATAGTCAGAGATGTACAGTGGCTGGTTAAGAAGATTATCACCTTTGGGAGATTCATCACTCAGTTGGCTAACAAGAGCCTACCTTTTTTCAAGATTCTCAAAAATGCCAAGAAATTGGGTTTCCAATGGAACGAACAATGTGACCGGGCTCCTTTCGAATTAAAGTAATATTGATCTTGACCCCTCACGCTTGTGAACCTAAACTCGGAGAGGTACTTCACATATACTTGGTTGTCTCAGAAGTATCGATCAACTCAATTTTGGTCTCAACCAAAGATGGAAGTCATCAACCAATTTACTATTGCAGTAAGTCACTCCAAAGACTAAAACATAACTACTTGGAGATTGAGAAGTTTGCCCTGGCATTAGTCACTGTGGCTCGAAAGCTGTGCCTATATTTCCAGTCTCATGCTATTGATAGCATTAATGTACCAACCATTGAAGTAAGTGCTCTTGAAGCTAGACACATTCGGAAGTTTAACGGCATGGGCCATTGAATTGGGAGAATTTGATATCACCTTCCAACCTAGAACAACCATCAAAGCACAGGTCTTGGCTGACTTCATCGCTGAGCGGGTCGATCTACATGAAAAGGCAATGAAGCTCCTCTCACTTGGACTTTGCACATTGATGGATCATCGACTACATTAAAAGAGGGAATGAGAATGGTCCTCTGTTCCCCAACAGTAGAGGAGTATGATTTCACGATCAAACTTAACTATACAGTTACCAATAATGAGGTAGAGTACGAGGCCCTTCTCACGAGAATGAGGATGGCACTCGACCAAGGAATTAACCACTTGGTTGCAATCATAGATTCCTAGTTGGTAGTAGAATAGGTTGAAGGAAATTTTGAAGCTAAAGACTAGATAATGAGCTAGTACCTGGCGGAGGTCAAAAAATTACAATAGTCATTCAAAAAATTCACTCTTAGTCAAGTAAGAATAAGAGTGCAGATATCCTATCCAAATTTGCTAGCTCGACCAGAGGCACAAGAAACAGGACAAGAACATTTTTGGTTGTTAATAGACCATCGATCAGCCTTTTCAAGGAAAACATGGTGAGGAGCATCGAGGAGACAATTCCTTCATGGCAAGATCTAATAAAACTCTACTTGAGTCATGGCACGCTCCCTGAAGATAAAAGTGAGGCTCGTTGTCTCTGAGGACAAGCTGCCAAGTTTACACTAGACAAGCATGGCTAGCTGTATAAAAGGTCGATCTTTAGATCGTCCCTAAGGTGCTTGGATCCCGACTAAGCTCGTGAGGTTTTACAGGATATCCATGCAGGCATATGCAGGAACCATTCATGGAGAAGATCCCTCATGCATAAAATCATCAAGTATAGATTCTTTTGGCTTATGTTATTGAAAGACGCTATTGATTTTGCTCGAAAATATCCATCATGCCAAGTTTATTCAAACCTCCCACATCTACCCACCGCACCCATGGTCAATATTTAGATTTCTTGGCCATTTAACCAATGAGGAATTAACATTTTGGGTGCATTACTAAAGTCAATGGGTTAGCGAAAGTTTATAATTGTGGCGGTCGAGTATTTCACCAAATGAGTCAAGGCCGAAGTTGTCCTAAAGATAATTGATGCGGCCATCAAAAGTTTTATCTAAAAAATATCATTTGTCATTTTGGTCTACTTAAGATCCTCATTTCAGACAATAAAACCCCATTTTAGACTAGAAATACCCAACGTTGGTGCGAGGCCTTGGGAATCACCTAATATTTTACTTCAATGGGTAACCCTCAATCGAATAACGAGACAGAGGTGACAAACAGGATAATTCTCAATCATTTGAAAGCTAAAATACAAGATACTGGGTTGAGTTGGGCAAATGACCTCCCAAGAGTGTTATGGGTGCATAGGACAATCCCTTGCACAGCTACAGCTACAGCTCATAGCCCTTATAGTTTGGTCTATAAATTTGAGACAGTTATCCCCTCAGAACTCATATAGCATATAGCTCGAGTGATTCACTTCCACCCACTCAAGAATACATCAAAAAGGAAGCTTGACCTTGAGACTATCGATGAATGAAGGCAAGAAGCCTACAACACCATGTAGCATTATAAATCTAAGATGGCAGACAACTACAACAAAGGTTTTAGGTTGCACTATTTTAAGGTTGAAGACCTTGTTCTTAAAAAGATAGAAATGTCCAAGAATGTTGGCAAACGTGACTCAAAATGGAAGGGGCCCTATATGGTTGTGAAGGTATCAAAGTATAATGCTTATTGACTTGCTAATATTGATGGGGATGAGCTCCCTTGTCCATGGAATGCCATCAACTTGAAGAAATTCTATATATAAAAGCACATTGTAATCATCTTCGTATTATGTGATATAAATAAAGTTCCAGCAATACTGCTATCATTCGATTGTATTGTCGTAGCTGCATCTACCTCGCACAACTCCAAGTTTTAGGTCAACCCAAAAATAGTTTTACACTATCAAATCAAGTTTCAAGTCAACCCCATAGTCGACCCAAAAGTAGCTTTATGCTGCCAAACCAAGTTTTAAGTCAACCTCATTGTCAACCCAAAAGCAACTTCATGCTGCTAAATCAATTTAAAGTCAACCTCGTAGTCGACCCAAAAACAACTTTATGCTGCCAAATCAAGTTTCAAGTTAACCTCATAATCGACTCAAAAATAGCTTCATGCTGCCAAACCAATTTCAAGTTGACCTAAAAGCAGCTTCCAACTGCTGTTTTAAGGCTCCAAGCCCCAACTTCAAGTCGACCCCATAGTTAACTCAAAAGTAGCTACATACTGCTAACTT
Organism: Jacaranda copaia; assembly: GCA_014898725.1. Lineage (NCBI taxonomy): Eukaryota > Viridiplantae > Streptophyta > Magnoliopsida > Lamiales > Bignoniaceae > Jacaranda > Jacaranda copaia. Next base: position 638,021 of record JACGDI010001367.1, read on the forward strand.
AAGGCTTTTTAGCCCAAACTATGCAATCAACCCTGTAGTCGATCAATAAGTCAGTGCAACGATGCAGAGTTAAGATACCTCAAACTCAACCAAGAGTAATGAAACTCAACTACAAAGTTGAGCAAAGTTGTAAAAATAGATTGTTGAATGTACTTCGACAAGACCATGTGTATCTCTCAACAGTAACCTAAATTGACGATAAAGGTGTTGGGTTTTCTTGTTAATTAACATAATTCTCAACTTATCAACTACACAACTACAACGACATAGTTGCATTCGACAAGAAAGCTATAAAATTGATTCACATTGAGCATAATCAAAATAGTATTTCATTAAGATAAATGCTCATTATAGTAGAAAGATAACCTTTATATATAAAAAAAACAAAAAACAACAAAAGAGAGAGAGTTGAAAAATCAATTCTGGCTTGACCCAACACCCCCAGATCGACTGGCCTAGGCACCCTCATACGAGTCCTAGTTGGGCTCAAGCATCACTGATGTAAGGGATAAAATGGCTCACGCTGGCTATATGGGCCCACCACATTGTCCATAAAATCAGTTAAACATAGCACGTACTGGGCGATGTTAACCTACTTATCCCTTAGTTTGAAGATAAAGTCCTCAGCAAAGGCGAAATCCCTCACCAAATCAGCTAGCTTACTCTCAATCTCAACCTACTTCTATTGAGCTTCGATTATGGGCTTGACTGGGGCATTCATTGCAGTATCTATTTCCCTACCTCCATCGACCGCGACCTCCTCAAATTTTAGGTAAGGCTACAACTTCTTATCTAGTGCCCAGCTTATTCTGTGTTTGTCCTCCACTCAGAAGCATTGCCCAAGCACTCAAGCTACTTCACTACTATCTCAAATGTGCCACGGGCATCATTGATTGAGAGAACTATGCTCACATCCTAGAAGGCTGAGCTGAGCATAAACTGTTCCACCACCTCTCTCTTCATCATGGGGAGTTGTCGAGAGAACGCTGCTTGAGCCTCCTCGAGCGCAGTAGCACGATTGGCCAATCGACCAGAGGAGTAGGTCACTTGCATATCCAAGTAAGCTTTCTTCAGCATGGAGTCCATTCAACTCTTCTTTTCCATAGCCTCAACCAGTGTTAGTCTTTCGCATTGAGCTATTCCCGAAGGTTGGCCACCTCCTTGGTCAGCTAGTCGACTTGGAGTTGGAAGGATTCAAGCTTAACCTTGAGAGTTTCTAACTCCCCTTCCTCGTACAACGCCTCGTGATTCACCAAAGCTAACTCCGATCAATGGTAAAAGTGGTAGCCGAGCTGGCTCACCTAAAATAAAGAATATCATTAAATAATATAATTGACTGAAAGCAAAACTCGACAAGAAAATAATCAACCTCACACTTACCATATTGCAATGGTAGCCTAGAGCCCTAAGCACACTAACCTGGCTCAGGCCCATGAATTTTCATTGGTCAGCAGCAAAAAGCCCAGCTACTATGCACTTGAGCACATTAGTGCCCATTGTCCCCGATGATATAATAGAGCTTGAATTCATCATCTCCATGGTTGGGTCAGGTTCGAATCGAGGTGGCGGTAGCTAAGGTATTTGGAACAAGGTCCCATTACTACATTTGCTGAACAAGTTGTAGCCGATGATTGTCTTTTGCTTGCCTTTCTCGCCTATTGTTCTTTTGGGTGTCAAGTCTTCCTGCTCGGTCATTTGTCTTTTGCCTTGACCTTTAGGCATACTTTGAACATGCTCCGCTGTTTGAGCGGGTTGGGCCGCTTGCTCGATCTGTGGCATGGTTGAGGCCGAGGTCGAGGGTACCAACTCCGCCGCAGAAAGTACATCTCATCAAGTGGCCACCCGACAACGTTCATCATACCTTTGGGCCCTGGCTAATGCCTCTCGTCGACTGCGAGCTATAATCTCTTTTCAATCTGCCATCAAAGGATAAAACAAAAAATAATTAGAATCAAGCAAAAAGAGTGAAAATATATAATTATCACAGTTAATAAAGATTTCTACTTAGCTGGTCGCCTTTAGGCGAGTTAAGCTCAACCATCGACAGTCCAACCAATACTAGAGTTCTCTCCTCGATCAAAACCAAGGCCTCAATTTGCCTAAACTCAGTTAGGTCCCGAACAAAAGTGTTGGGCTAGCTTGATGTTTGGTTCCCCAACATTCAAGCTGCTGGAGGTCAAGCTATCGCTCGACAAACTATTAGATGCACTCTTAGACGTGCTCTCACCCCCAACCTCCCCTTAGAAGTGTACACTCTAGGACCTAGTGTCCTCACTATCTAATGAACTTAGCATCTTTACAACGTAAACGAAGGGAAGAAGAAAAATAAAAACTTGGAGAAGAACTTAAAATTGTTCACTAGAAAACTCTAAAATGTAGAAACGGTTAAGGGGCTTTGAAGGCAAGAATCGACTAGAATAGATTTAGTAAAAGTGAAAAATAAATGTTTATACCCCGCTTATTTATAGGCATTTGGACGCAGGAGCCCAAGCAGTAGTAATAATTGCACAGCCGTCTCTTGGCACTTCATATACCACAATTTAACTAACACATTAAATGCATAAAACCCTAGTTGAGTATTCAAGAACTCCAATTGAGAATTACAAAATCCTTGTCGATAGTTTAAAAGCCCTGGTTGAATTTGCATTCTATTCCTTACTCCTTTTCGTCAACAAGCTCGATCAAGGCTGCGAGTAGGAGGACTCAGGATATGGGATAGCCCAACAAGCCCAACCCAACAAGCTATCGACTCCAAAGAGGATTTTCAGGCTTATTTAACATTCGAAGCCCAATGATATTTCTAGACTCAATTAGGCTAGGTCACTCAACCACAACTACCCAGTCGAGTGAATAGTTCTTGACCTTACCTGACGAGAGGCTTCAAGCTGCCTATTCCATTAAGCCATCCCTCTGGTTGACCACCTTTTTTGGTCTATAACAGTCAACCATAGTGCTCACTCCAGTACTGAATCATATTCTTGCCATATTCAATACTCTGACTAACAATGTGTCTTCGTATTAATGGCGCGTGCCACCCTAGTGCAACTTCTGCCACCAACTTTGTTAGGGGGGCATACCTCTATAGTACTATTCACCCTAAAAAGAAAAAAATGATGCCACCTGGAATAGTACTGAGATTGGAAATAACCAACAACTCCTAAGTAAGGACAAGAGCCCTCTATACTTGATAGGGGTATCTTAGATATATCATTCACCTGGAGAAGGCTATAAACACCCCATTGCCAGCCACCCTCAAGATATGTCATATACACTGTATGCTCTTACTCTGCTGCTCAATTATCTCACTCGATCAATACTAACTTAAGCGTTGGACTGCTTTAGTCGAGGTATCTCAGCTAGTCTAATATTTGCTATTGGTTACAGATCTCAACCCAAGAAGAACATTACTGCTAGATCATTTGACCTTTTTGGTCAAATTAGCCCAAACACTACCTAATTCACTAAAAACGACTTTTAACCTCATCACCGAGTCTTAGTCCATATCATCTCAAATCATACAATTATCATTTCTCACATTTTAGTTTTATAAAATCATAGCTTAATCATTTATTAACTTGATTAATCCATGCTTATCATTCAAAAATACATAATTTAGGCCCACTATGCTATGCCATAATCTATGCATGGGGATATTTACACATCAACCCTATGTAATTCTTTATGATCTAAGGTTGAAAGACTCAAAATACAAAACATAAATATATATAAGCATATTTACCCATTTCATTACCCTCGATCTAATTATAGAAACCTCAAAACCATGAATCGCGAGTACTGCCATGATCCTTGCGATGAGCTGAAAATACTAGCTTGGAGTTGCCACAGTCAACTACCAGAGTGCTGCTGGAAAATGTCAAAAACACAACCAAAAGTTGTCTTTCAACTCCAATAGTCCAAATCCTTGATCAATTTTATCAAAAGCCACTGGGAAAGCCTTCAATTGGCTGAAAAATACCACTAATTTACTTAACATTACCGCATGCCGCCATGTCCAGTTCAACTCCGTCAATCATCAATTCATACAACTGATCCCACCAACTTGTTCACCGAGTTGAGCCCATCAAAAAACACCCTTGGTCCATCTCCAAACATCGTTAGAAAATAGAAACCCACCACTCCACCTTAAGCTCTCGTCAAGCATCAATTTTTGACTACTTCTCCAATCAAAGTGGGTTGTCTTAGCATTAGCATGCTCATTGTGAGAAAAGAAGAATATGGCTGGATTATTTTGTGGATTTGGTCGTTGGAGGAGAAGTTCATCAGAAGAGAAAGGTCCACATTGTGTGTGTGTGTGTGTGTGTGTGTGTGCGGGAGAAGATTGAAGAAATGGAGAAAAATGATGATTTTTATAAAATTTAAATTTCCAAAATTGGAGATTGGCCCACAAACCTTTATCTCAATCTTTAATTAAGTCCTCCAAAACTCCCACAAACTTCAATTCAACCCCAAACTAGGTGAGTGCCTTACTTTGACCCCTTTGACCAAGAATAATCACCACGTAGCCCCAAAGCCTTCAAGTTTAGTCTAAATCAATCATTTATAATTTGTAAATTGACCCCCAAACTTTGAACATTGTTGCAATTAAGTCTTTTTCAATTATTTTTCGAACCCCAAAATCCAATCAATTTACATGTTACATTACAAACCCTTATTTCTCAAAATTATTGAATTCTAGGGGTGTTACATACTCCCCCTTAAAAGAATCTAGTCCCCAGATTCTCATCTGAGTGTTGTTCCAACTAGCAGAAAATAATTAAGTTTGGTTATTCGATCTACCTCCTTCTTTCAATATTTCTACCAGAATTACTTCTTCAAGTCTCGATACATCTTCGTGATTCTTAGATACATCATATATCTTGACTTGGGTGCCTCCTCTAGTAATCTTTCTTACGGCATTCGTATCTTCTTACAAAATAGAAAAATACCTCAAATATCAATATTGAACTTACTCTCTAGAACTTTCAACTTTTTCTTCTGTTTCATTATCCAAATATCAGTAACTTGGGGTTCATTACATTTCATCTTGTAATTCAGATTGTGCTTATCTTAGCAATCCTACTTGTTGTATCAATTTCAGCACAACATCCATTCTTAGGTTTTCTCATGCTTCTACATTCCAATAAGTGAGCCATTTTAGCCTTTTGTGTCAAGGTATTAGCTACTACATTTGCCATTTCTAATAATAGGTGATAGAATTATCGTAGTTTTTTAAAATTTCTATCCATCACATTATCTCATACTCAGATCCTCATTCTGGTCAAATGGTTGACCTTTCTAAGTTAATTTAGTCAACATATCAACTATTTTAGACAAATGCTATACAATTCTTCATTAATAGCCAACAAGACATGAAATACTATGAACTTCTAGCACGTTTTTGCTTTTTTTCCAATTGACTGTCACCTCTATTTTAGAGAAATCAACCTCTGGCCCCTCTTAAGATAGGATATATCCAAGAAAAGCTACCTTCTTTATTCAAAATCTATACTTGTTAAATTTTACGTGCAACTCATGCTCTCTCAAAGCTCCGAGAACTATGAGTAAGTGCTTGACATGGTCTTTTCTAGTCTTCAGCTAGTAAAACTCCTATCCAACTCCAGCTTTGAAAAGATTTTGGTCCTTGTAGAAGATTAAACAATACTTCTACAAAGGGTAATGAAGGGTAATGAGCTCAATTCTTTTGGAATTACTTCCAAGTATTCAAGTACCACTTCTTATGTAATAAACCTTAATCTCAGGTTGCATATTTAGTTCGAGGAATGCAACATGTATGAAAGAATGTAAACACCAAGATCATGTAAGGCATTATCATGGATTTCAAATATAAAAACCATAATTTTTTTCATTCCATTAGGATTCGGTGTTTTTTCTTTGGTTAGGGCATAGGCGTGAGCTCGCACATTTTGTCTTCCGCTAGCTTCTACTTCCTGATTTCCCTTCCTTGTAAGTGTTGTGCCTTTTCTTTTAGGGCAATCTTTCAGGAAGTGTTGGTCACTACCGCAACCTATACACCTACCATATTTTTTCCAACATCCAAACTCTTCATGGTTAAATCCACCACAAAATGCACATTACTTTTGAGCTGTTCCTCGAGCTAAATTTGTGACCTCACTAAATTGACAGGCTCATTGATCAGGGCCTCTAATCTATAGTTTTTGTTGTTTCCTCTTTGAGTTATTCTGTTCATCAAGGAGCAATTTTTATTTTTGATTCTTATCTTCAATCTTACGGATCTCCTATAGGTCTGATTCTACCTGTAACGCTTTACTTACCGTATGGTTGTAGCTCAAAAAATCACACAAAAGAAGGGCCCATCTAAGTTCTGATTGTAATCCTTCCACAAACTTCCAAACCTATCACCTTTCATTTGCTAACACATAGGGTGCATATTAGATTAGTCGACTAAATATAGCTTCATAGCTATTAATTGATGATGCCTCTTGTATTAATTCCATGAATTCTCTTTCCCTGGCAAGCTTGGTCACCTTTAGTATATATTTTTCCATGAACTCCTAAGTGAAGTTTTCCCAAGTCTGCTGAGTTCCCTTCACAATCCACTTGCAATCAATCAATTACCACCAATTATATGTAGGACCATCCAATAGAAATGTGGAATATCAAATTTTCTGGTCATTTGGATGTCATAGAGTTCCAAATATCTTTTCCAAGCTCTTAACGCATATTTTGATTTTTCTATCATTAGGCTTTCCTAGATATTTTGGGGGTTGCAATTGGAGAAACTAACCTAAAGCTCGATCTTCTGTAGATTTTTTAATGTTCCCTACCTGATTACCCTATCCTTGCTGCTGGCAAAAATGTATAAATTTTTGCCACATCTAGAACATAGGCTCTGTTGGTTGGCCCACAGTTGGTTGATTAGCCTGAAGGGTCTATGAAACCTCTTCTTCTATTTGAGTTCATGGTTCAACTGGTGTTGTTTGCCTAGGGATACGCTGTGCAGTGGCTCATGTGCCAAGCGATCTCCGTCTTCATCCGGGAGGTCTTCCTTGTCATCTAATTCTAGGAGAAATGGGTATACTAGAATTTCCTTTTGATGCCATCAGTTCTATCAATTTCCAAGCTTCTAAGGATGAAAGAATGAGATGAGTTAGATGAAATGAAACCAAACTCAAGGATACACAAGTCTAATCATGTTACGATATATGACAAGAACCTACAAACATCCTATAGTATAAAACTTATCTCCCTAATACCAACTATTCATCTTTATTCCTTAAATCACATAAACTTTCTCCAATTACATGTAATATCCAAAATTCATACTCAAACCATACTAAATAATTGGTCAATCATAAAATCTAATAACGCCCAATAGCCTAGGCTATGAACAACCTAGGCTCTGAAACTACTTTTGTAGTACCCCACCCAAGGCGACATCTAAGATGAGGTGCTACCAGTTCAATCTTAATATTTTGTCCGTAAAATAATAGACCCATAAAATTTTCTCTTCAAATTTTTCAGGAAATGCACGGTACTTTAACTTAACATGTTCTGGAAAAATCTCCAAATACATAACATTAGCAAAATATATACAAGCTCAGGCCTTCATGATCATCCATGATCTATCACATCCCAAAACTAGCTTAACATTCGTGGGAGCCTATATACATAGCTAAAAGTCTAGTACATTCTGAAATACATTCAAGCTTGAGGACCTTGTTCACAATCTTTACCTACTTGAAAGAAATCAAAATTATATTCGTCAATCTAACCTAGAGTCCAAACTCATCACTCAGTCATGTCTGAGAAAATTAAGAAGAAATAAGGGGGTAAGGTCAAAGGACTTAGTGAGGGATATTCTTAATAAAGAACAATAGGGATCTGTCAAAGAGAACCAGCCCTACAGATTATCACTTAATAATCATAACAGAACATATCAAGAACAAGTAAGAACTATAGTAACAAGTTTAAAAAGTAAACAACATCAAATTTAAGACTTCTACAAAGTACTAACTCGGGATTGTAATTATTGGCTCGAATGGCTTGGGATCGTCTCAACCGATCACAGTAGGGAGTAAATACAAATAGCTCATCCGGCATGTACAATAGCTTAATTTAGACCAAGAATCTATACCATCCTTATTGCTCCATGAGTAGGACATAAACAAGTATAATTAGTTAGTCAATCGATTAGATATGTCAGCACGTCCTAAGTATAAAGTTGAGATCAACTTATCCGTACGTCCCATGCAAACAGCTAGGATCAACTTATAAACACGTCCCAAGCATAACAACTAAGATCAACTTATTAGCATGTCTCAAGCATAATAGCTGGGATCAACTTATTAGCTAGAAATCACAATTCAAAACTTATTTTCATCTAGTAAGTTGCCGACAAGGCCATATGATAACAACTCAAAATGAAAACAAGTATTGAACAAGATATAAAGGAGTTTTAGGCACTAGAACAAGCAAGAACTAACTCACCAGAGTGTCAACAAATATTAACCCTCACAGGGGTATACAATTCAAATAATAGATAATGAGAAATTATCAACCAAGTTCAGATTTCAACAAAATGAGCAAGTACAAATCAAGCAATTTATGAGTAGGTTTGATTGAGCCAATTAACCTTTGCAGAGGTATTCGAACCAAAAAACAAATACAAATCAAAATTCAACACAATTTAGATTTCAAATGATCATATTATGTTATGAAAGTAGAAAACCCATACTGGGGCTTATCACAAATAACAGATAGTTAGAAAATGTGCCAAGTTAGCAGACCCTCACAGGGGTACAACAAATTAAGAGTAAAGTTAAACAAAGTAATAACCCAAAGTGAGAGAACCTTACCTCTGTAGACATAAATACAACAACTAAAATCAGCAGTCTACTGACCATGGGTCCCAATTCCATGTTACCTAATCCAAAAGAGTACAGTTATAGTTAAAATCTATATTTTGACTCCCATTACATCACTATCATGCTTATCATTAATCTAAATTTCCCAATTAACCTGTTAACATGATAATTTAAAGCTTAAACGGCACAATCGTCCTAATAATGGCTAATAAGGTTAGGAGTGCCAAAGTAAAGCTTAGTTCATATCAATTTACTTATTAGAATATAAACTAGTCCTCTAATACATAATCTTCTCATAATATCAAGCTAAAGTCATAATAATTGCTTAACTCTTGATGACTGATCCCAATAATTGCCACTTAGGTCTTAAATACATAAAATTAGGGTTTTCTCTTCCTATTAGCTCAATAATTCCCAAACCTTTCATAAATAATACAATCCTAGTTTACTAATCTTTTAAAGGCGTATGCATATTTCGAGTCTTAGTCCATATCATCTTGAATCATCCAATTGTCATTTCTCACATTCCAATTTTATAAAATAATAGCTTAATTATTGAATTAACTCAATTAATCTATGCTTATCATTCAAAAATACATAATCTGGGCCTATTATGCCATGTCATAATCTATGCATAGGGATATTTACACATCAACCATATGTAATTCTTCATGATCCAAGGTTGAAGAAATCATAATACAACATATAAATACATATATAAGCATATTTACCCACTTATTAATCCCCAATCCAATTATAGGAACCTCAAAACCACAAACTGTGAGTACTACCATGATCCTTGCAACAAGCTGAAAATACTGGCTCGAAGTCACCGTCGATCATTGAAGCACCACCACCAAAAAATGTCAACCACACAACCAAAAGTTATCTTTCAGCTCCAACATTCTAAATCCTTGATCAATTTTATCAAAAGTCACTAGGAAAGCCTCAAATTAGCCAAAAAATACTGTTGATTTGCTCAACGCTCCCACATATCACTATATCTAGTTTGACTCTATCGATTACTAATTCACACAACTAATCCCACCAACTCGTTCACCAAGCTGAGCCTATCAACAAACACCCTTAGTCCATCTCCAAATGTCATCAACAAGTAGAAACCCATCACTCCATCGTGAGCTCTCGTCGAGCGTCAATTTTTAATTGCTCCTTCGATTAAAGTGGGTTGTTCTTGGCATCGATGTGCTCGCCGTGAGAAGAAGAAAAATATGGCTGGATTATTTCATAGATTTGGTCATCGGAGGAGAAACTTGTCAAAAGAGGAAGGCCCACAGTATGTGTGTGCGCGCGTGTGGGAGAAGATTGAAGAAATGGAGAAAGATGATGATTTTTATAAAATTTAACTTTCCAAAATTGGAGATTGGCCCCCAAACCTTTACCTCAATCTTCAATTAGGTCCTCCAAAACTCCCACAAACTTCAATTTAGCCCCAAACTAAGTGAGTGCCTCACTTTAACCCCTTTAACCAAGAATAATCACCATACAGCCCCAAAATCTTTATGTTTAGTCCAAATCAATCTTCTGAAATTTGTAAATTGACCCCCAAACTTTGAAAATTTTTGCAATTAAGTCCGTTTCAATTATTTTTCAAACCTTAAAATTCAATCAATTTACATATTGCATTATAAACCCTTATTTCTCAAAATTATTGAATTCTAGAGGTGTTACATGTTGGCCAAATATTTTTTTACACAATTTGGTATTGTTGAACTATGCTCCTTTTAGTTATGAAAGTTTGAACAATTTGAGTTACTTTGACTACTTAGTCGTTTAGATGATTTTTTATTTTTTTACATTTTTGCTTTCAATGTTGCACGTGGTGGATGCATGGTGACTTGTTTACACCTCTTGTTTTCTTTTTTTTTTCTCTTTCATTTTGAATTCTTTTTGGGGCTTTTTTGCAATGAGAAACATTAACGTAAAGATTTGATGATGAGCACCTAAGGTTGTTGCTAGAGTTGTTTGTTGTTAGTGGTTGTTCCCCTTGAGGGTGTTGCTTGAGTTGTCGTTGCTGTTGTTGTGCACCTTCATTAGGTAGAGATGTAGTTATTTGCTTACCATGTGCCCTTTGAACGGTCTTATAATACGCTTTGATATATGTGCTATACATCCCTTTAGGGCCTTATAGTGAGCTTTGGTGTGTGTGCAACATATCCCTTGGGGGCAGTGTAGTAGGCATTTATTTGTGTGCCATGTGCCTCTAGGGGTTCTTGAAGTAGGCTCCTCACTATATACCCCTAAAGGGTCATATAGAGGTGCCGATGTAGCTTGCTCAACAATTATTACATGGCACCATACATGTCATAATTGGTGTCTTACTTTCATTGTTGATTGTTGGTTGTGGTGTGTGACCCTCTTTAGTTTATTGCAAGAAATATAGTTCTACATTAATCATTGTTCATTAATGAGATAAACATAATTATGAGACAATATTAAAGGAAATTCATTCAAATAATTAGAGAAACAAGGTGTCATCCTAGCATAGGCCGATCTTTATTTTTTTCTCATCAAGAAAACTCCTAACTATTGAAACAAATAACTAAATACTTAGAATAAAAATATTCTAACTACTTGCATAATCTTGAAAAAAAAGTGAACTTTCAAAGGCTACACATAAGATACTTATTTATTTTATAGGGTGGCTCCCATCTCTACAAATGGAAGCAGAGTAGCTAGCAAAAAATATCTTCTACATTGAAAATCTCTTAAAGTGTGTGTATGCACCTAGTTGACTCTTTCTCTAGGAGGTTGACATTTGGGCAAGAGTGTTATAGTAATGTTGGCTTCTTAAACTACATGTTTGCCTTTATCCTTTCACTTGTTATTCCAACTTCTTTTTGCCTTATCCAGACTGATGCTAGGGCCCCATATTCTTCTTCAAGATACTGGCATAACATTCTCTAGTAGAAGCTTCGCTTGTTCCACTAGATATAAGGAACTTTTTTTGTGTGTGGTAGATTGTTACTACTTCTTAGAAGATGTTCAAGGACAGTTTTCCCATTGTAACATTATAAACCGAGGATAAGTGCCTAAGGAAAAAGAAATGGAGACTTCCTAATTGCCTTTACCACTTCCCCAATGAATCCCACCAAGAGAGTGTTGATTTTCTACAATTGAGCATTATCCACTCTAAGTTGGAGAAATGCATCATAGAAGATTATATTTGTTGAGTTGCTACTATCCACCAAGATTAGCTTTACCTAGAAATTGGAAAAGGAGACGGAGATCACCAATGAATTACTATATTAACCTTTCTTGACCTCTATGTCTTCCTCTATGAAAGTGATGCTAGGGAATGGAAGACGCACTCATATATCTCTAATATAAGGTCGATCTAGTAAGCTTGAGTTTTCCTAGTTGCTCACGCTAATACTTTCCTTGCATTTCATAAGTCACCCCCTCTAGGCCTTGCAAAAATCATAGAGATGACACCAAAAATAGGTAAGCTCTTTGGGTTTCGTCGATGCTGCCACTCATTTTGTTTTGAGTGTCCATCAAGTAGCTATCAGTGATCTTCACTTTCTCTAGTCCTAGAATCATTCTTTTGACTATCTTACTTTTGAGTCATATACTCCTTCAAGTTTTCTCCCTAAATTAGTCTCTCAATCTCATTTTTCATATATTGGCATTCCTTTATAATATACCTATGCTTGCGATGGAAATAAAATCACTTATCAGATTTCTATCTCTTCATATTATCCAACATCTTTGGAGGGTGTTAGATTAGATAATCGTGCTTCAACAAAACTAAGATATCCATTCTAGATACTATAAAAATGTGGTAGATAAGGCTCTGTGAGCGTAGTGCCTATGATCTCCTGACTTTTTCTTGTTGTTGTTCCCTTCTTTATCTCACGCAAGCACATTTTCTATTTAGATTTCCTTTTCTACTCAGACTAAAAGCTCTTCAAGTGTGGTTGAAGGCTTTCTAATTATGGACTTTTGATACTTTGATGCCTCAGGTTCTACTAAAGAATGCTAGGTTGGAGCTCTCGAATGATGCGGGGGATTTTATGGACCAATTAAACAAAGCAATTAAGATAGTCTCTTAGAGATTCTCTATCCTTCTACTTAAAATAAGCAAGTTGCTGTTATAGGGTATTTGCAATTGATGGAGAAATTATGGATAAAGTAATGCATTAGTTGCTCGCAGCTTGTGATAATCTAACTGGCATTTGGTTGAACTATGTCAGAGCATGCTTGGTGAGTGTGGTGCAAAACACCTTGCGGTAGGCAACTTCACTTCTCATGAGAAAGTTGTCTAGTTACTCCTAAGTATCCATCGTGCTATCAAACTCTAGCAAGTTGGCAATCTTCATTTAGTGGAGAAGCAACTCTACCAAGATAGATGTGCATAAAAGGTTACATCTCAAGATAACAATAGTTAGAGAGAGGTACTTGATTTATGCTCTTCTTGAGCATTGACGCACAATTTAGTGAATCTGAACTCTAGTGGCAGTGGCCAATTGTCATGATGAGTCATCTTGATGGGATGACTACCTATCTACTTATTGAGGTTGAGAGAGAGCAATGTCTCATTTTGGATTTGTTATTTGTTCTATCCACTTCACAGATGATGAGGCTTTCCCTTTTCAAAGAGAAGACCTCGGTTGCTCCTGAGGGCAATGTTCTTCAGTGTACTAAGGATAACTTTAGTTGCAGCATGTGCAAAACCTATACCACCACTAATTCCTCTTCAATCATCTGCAAAACTAGTTCTCTAAAAGGTGGAGCTTGTTATGCTAGTACCTTCTCCAATGGCAGATGTGTTTCAAGTGGTGGTCCAGCACCGAATGTGACTGCGCCTCAATCTGGTTGTTCTTCATGTTCTTAGCCCTTAGGGTGACCTGATTACTAGAATCTCAAGCTCTGAACCTCATCTGCATCTCAATGTTCCTTCTTATTGGATATGAATTCCCACAAAGAACACCAAGATAATACTGCTCAAGAATAAAGTTAGGATTTTTTTTGGAAGTCAATAAAATTTAGAGAGTTCTTACTTCAGAAAGCATTTGCATAAAGTTAGAACTTTAGATTTTTTATGAGTGATTTTTCATGTGCCTTCTAACTCTAGAAATCAATATTTATAGTAGTTAAGTACTTGGTAGACTTCAACCTACTAAGGTTATAGTGCCCATTTTAGTGAACATAATTAATTGGGCTCATTGACCTTTTACTTTATTTATCATTTATTTCATTAGATCTTTTTATTTTATTTTTACTTTTTTACCTTGGAGTCTTATTTTGCCATGTCAATATCTTTTCCATTTTTAGAGTATATTTAGAGATCACTTGCATCACTACATATCTATTCCAACACATTAAATGTTTTAATATCAACTTGGTTAAAGGAGTTTCTAGGTTGCTTACACTAACTAAAAACTTCACACTTATCCTAAAAATTAATTTTAAATTTGAGAATAAGTTCTAAGTTCATCATTCTTTTAATACTATATTGTTAAATGTCTTAGATTATCATGTTAAATAGAAGACAAAAAGAAACATTGGCATCAATATTGTGAAGGGAATAATCATATTTATTCGTTGAACATACTTTAAGTACATTCAACTTAAACAATCCATCTTATGTGTATCCTTTTACCAATAATGTACTATTCCGACTAACTCTAATGGATTAAAATAAGATTAAAATCATTTCCAATAAGAAAGGGTGCACCAACTGGATACTTTCTAATATCTGGCACATGCTACATATTTTGTAGACAAAGAGTCTTTCCTGAACTTAATATTAGTTCAATTTGAAAAGTTCCATACACATGCTATTATTGAAAAATTACTTTCTAGAAGGCAATTTGCTTTTTCTCTATTATGCACAAATGTAAAAGCATGAATTTACATTATCAGATTATCTCTTCAAATTGGAGAGAAAGAAAATTTGAGCTGAATAAGTTTAATAAGTTAAGCTTGTATAAAGAAAAACAAAAAATTATAAGTTTCTAGTTTGCCTAATAGCAATTTTCAAGTACATGTGGAAAGATAAATCAAAGTGTTAAAGAACTTTTTATTAGAAGAACTAAGAGACGCAAGATTGAAAGACGTTTGGATATGATTTTGCACCTATTTAATACTATAGGAATAATACACATATGAGTAAAGATGTGTATGAGATGGTTGTTTAAATTGAATGTACTTAAAATTTGTCTTAGCCATAAATGTGATTATACCCTTAATATTATTGATGTGAATGTTTCATTTTGTATTTGAGATGGTTGTCCAGGACGTTTTAGTATGCATATAATTGAAAGAGTGATCAATTTAGAACTTAGTTTCAAATACAGAATCAATTTGCAGGATAACTGTGATATTTGTATTCAGTCATAGAAGATCTTATGACATTTGGTTAACTCAATGTCATCTACTTTTAATTTGCCTAATAATTTTGAGAAGAAACCATTACTTCTATATATAATATTTTGGATAGAATATAGCATAAGAAATTTGATAAGTCACCTTATAAATTTTGGAAATTCCTTAGAACAAATCTAAAAGATTTAGAATGTGGGGATGGCTAGAACATTTTGATTATTGATACTGATATAATTGTGGTAACTAAAACTGAATTTTATTATCTAAGAACCTTAATGTGAAGGATTAATTTGAAGCTGATGTTATTTTGGGAAAAAAGTGATTGTAACATAAGAAGGAATCAAAATTACTCCATCACATTATATTGATATTATTTTAAGGAGTTTAACAAGTTTGATTGTAAAACAATAAATGCACCGATCATGATCCTTTTATCAAACTTACAAAAAATCATGGTGATTTAGTTACTTAATTAAAATATTCTCAAATTATAAAAGCCTTTGTGTACTTATCAAACTCCACTAGATAGGTTATTACGTAGGCTGTTAAGAGATTTAGCAGATACACTAGTAAGCCGTAGTTATCAAAGTGCATTAGAGAGTGTTAAGATATTTGAAAGGCACTATATATTGTGTAATGCATATTCCAAATATCCTACTATACTATGAGGTTACAATGGTGTTAATGAGTTTCTGACTTGAATGAGCTAAAGCTACCACTGGGTATGTGTTTATTTAGTAGAGCGGTCGAGATTTGGAAATCTTCCAACCAAAAGTAAATCTTTCGATCGTCTGGAAACCAAAATGATAGTACTTGATATTATTATTGGCCAATATGTACAATGACATAAGAAATTGTTGATAGACCTTATTTAGTAGAAAAACCATTGGCTGTAATATCTATTCTTTGTGATAGCCAATCAGTAGTAGTGAAGTCTAACCAGAAGAATTTCAAGAAGCGTAAGCGACACCTATGTTTGAGAGAAAACAATAAGGTATCGCATTAATACCAGAATTATTTTCTTAGACTATATTTAGTCCAAAAAAGATATGGGGGTCTTTCAACAAAAAGGGCCTAGAAGGAGATAAGTTTAACAATTTGTAAAGAAGGTGAGACCGAAGTCCACAAAATAAGCTATTGATAATGGCAACCCAACCTTACTTATTGGAGATCCAAATATGAAGGTTAAATAGGAAAGAACAAGTTGTTCGAGTGATTGAATAATACTATAAAATATTAGAATCCTCTCTCTAGAAGTAATAAAGTGTTGTATTGCAATGACAGAGGTTGGCAAACTACTCATAATGAGTCCATAGCTAATGCTAGGATATTGTATTGCAAAATATCCTTAAAGAACTCAACTACGCGAGTGTGGATATGTGCCTAAAGTTGAGCTTATCACCAGAACACTCATAAAATAATATATTAGCACATGATCGTTAATGTAGTACTCTTACAGAACTTGAGAATATTAAAATATATTTGCAGCTTGCTGAAATTCAATAGAGAGTTCCAGTTCAAGATTTATGGTTGCTATGAATTCTAAAGATGAAGCTCGCATCACAAAGAAAAAATTCAAGTGCACTAAACAATTTCACCTATTACATAGTAAAGAGTTGCCTTATGTCTTTTTACTTTAATTTTTTGGTTTTTAAACATATGGGGGAATGCTAACTATAAGTTAAGTATGTGCTTTCAGAAAAAATAATTGAAAAGTTTGCTTCCCAAAAGTTGTACTTCGTATTTTAAGAATGTATCTTTTGAAAGGGGATTATCCAACTTTATAAGTATTATTTATTTTTATTTAAACATTGCTAGAAAAATTCACAAAATATCTTCTATCACAAGATATACTTCCACATACATTTTCTATTAAAGGTGGAAAATGGGTTGAATAGGTTGGATTTGAGTTGGGTTTACATGGATTGATTCAAAATGGATTGGGTCTAATAGGGCTTGTGTAGTGGATTCAATTATGTAGGGATTAGGCTTTAGTTGACCCAAAAAAAATAAATTTTTGATTTATTTTTCCAATGAAAATCAAAATATTTTCCACAAACTATTGAATATATACAATTTTAGAATATAACGAGAAATGTTATTGATTTATATGCCTATTTCATTAATTTTTCATAATATGAAATTGTATTAAAATTCTAATTACAATTAACACTTATTAGTAAAAATAAAATTGATAATTTTGTAGGAAATTGCTTAATTATTTGATATGAGTGAGGTCGATGTGTTGGTCATAGCTAGATACGATCTGCCATTGGAATCAAGGGCGTGGAAATTTTAGAGCTCGATTGAGTCAACCAAAGAAATTACATTCATCAAAGCACAGACAACACTGCATTTTCTAGCTTGGTCAACCAAGCCCTATAGAGGTTGACCCTACTAAACAAGAGAGATCAGAAAACAACTTTGTAATGTTTGGGAAGGTGACCTTGTACCACCTTGATTCCACCCACACTTTAGTCAACCTCACGAAGACTCAACCTTGCACATGTATTGACCTCGAAAGGTCAAGTAAGCACTCATTATAGAGACTCTACTACATTTAATACATTTCATCGATTTCACTCAATTGTCACCTCTATATTTAATGTGGCCAAACAAATATTCTGTGTCCACATTAAATGCGTTGTTAGCCCATCACCACCACATATAATGTGGAAGATTTGTTGTTGAAACTTTGATCAACTAAAAGCTTGGTGATTGACATATATCAGAAAAGATATCTAATGCCCCTAAAACTAGGACAAATCACACTGTTCATAGAGAGCAAATGGTCTCACATGCAGAGCAAGTCTTGTGCTATAAAGATCTCCCCTCATTTTGCAAGCATTTCAGGTATACACTTATACATATGTTGGTCCTCAGTTTGCCTCTTTACCCTCCTTTATACTTGACTTGACTTAGACATCGAAGGATCTTAGTCGAGGGCTACCTTAGCAAGCATTACGTGTTTCCTTTTGGTTGTACAACCCGACCCACACCATAGCTCTTTTCTAGTTTGAAGGCCCTTTTCCAGTTGACTGAAAAGAGATCCTTCACCTTTGCATTTTCTTCACCAAAAACATACATCATCATTTGGCACTGTTTGCACAATTTAGAGCCCACAATCGTAAAATACGGTGAACACTAGATGTACCAACTTTAAAAGGCAATGTGACTGGAGCTCACCACCACCTTTACCACCCCTCCATAATAGTTAAACGAAAAATAGATGATCCAGCTACCCAAGCTCTCAACAAGACCAAGTGGTTATTTTAACAATCCCTTAAGCTTGTGCAAATGATAAGAGATTGGATTTTAACATAAATTTCAGCTGCTTTGAAAAAGCACAGCCAATAAGCCACTCTGACTACAAGTACCAATTCCCCAGCATAGTAATTGGCCGAGTGTTCATGGTACCAAGCCTAGTAGGCACCACTAAAGCCCAACACGTGATTTTCATGAGCACTCTAAACAACCTTTCCAATTGTAAGAAGATGTGGGTAATTTTGTTCAAGAGATCGTCGATCCCATCGAGTATTGTAGCATGAAAGTTTCAAGTGCATCAAATTATAGCCTAGGAAATGTATGAAATAGATAGACTGAGAAAAGTAGGAAAAGGTGCCCTTTTAAATACAATAGCTTAATATATATTTGGAAGAGTTATCCCAAAAAAATACTAATAAATAACCTCTTGAGGACCCACCTCAACATCAATGCAAAAAAAAATCCCTATTCATTCTAGAAATTATTAAGGAGCACACTGCAGTCAACTCTAAAATGCCCACCAAACTCCCTCAATACAATGGCTCAATCGACCTCAATTTGGAAGGCCTATCATAGTGGTTAAGTTCTCCAAGAATAAGTCTAATAGAATCACTAACATGGTGGACAACGAGCTGCCTCAACCATGGAATATGATAAATCTTCAAAACTTTATGTGTTACAAGATTCAACCTTCTTGATCAAAAACAAAACTATTATTTGAGACCATCTTTAGGTCAATCTTATATCTTGATATTATAACTAATGAGATCCAGACTTCTCAACTGCAAATTCAACTTATTTTACGATCACTTTTAGATCAAATTAAAATTCCTCCCCAAGAGATACAATATTTTCAAAGTGAAACACAAAGTTTTGATTGATTATTGATCAAAAATTGACAAGATCATACTTTCTGGGTTGCAAATTATAATAAGTTTATCAAATTGATTATGGTAGTTAAACTCTGCCACATAATATCGATTTTATACATACATTTTAAGCAAGCTTCCCCACAGCAAACTTCCTAAAAAGTTGGGGTGGAGGGGATAGAGGCAACAAAAAAAAAGAAAGAAAGAAAAGCAACCTACAGAATCGAACAAAAGGGAAAAAACATTTCAATTGGAAAAAAAAAAAAAGAGTCCACATGCCATTAGGGTCAAAAAGGTACAAATTAATTCAAAACATATCATCAAAAATAGAAAACTTAGTAAATAGATATCATTTACAAAGAAAGATAGTATAGCTAGAGATAGCTTCCTTTACCAGTGCAACAGTAATAGTGTCTGCCTTCACTGGGATATAAACATTGGCCTCGATCACTACCCGATCAAACTTATCGACAGCCCTAGTATCTGCATCTATGACTTATAAAGGTCCTCAGACTTCTTAATCCTTCTGATGGTCAACCACTAGATTTGATTGAAAAGACCTAACCTTAGTCGGTGGAAACACTAGAGGTGATGGGAAAAAAGCTCTTTCTTGATGATTTTGTATGCAAAGGAGGCCACAAAGTTGAACTTGCTAGCACAATGGGCAAGTTAGGGTGCATTGGAGCCTCGACCTAAGATGGAGCTACATCTAAATAATCTTGCAAATTCTAATCTTTAAACAGATCAATTGGTCAATTTAGCTATCCTTAAACTAATATCCCAAGGTCCTTAGCTAGGCCACTATTTTATTGAAGTCATCTCTAGTACATCCACTCCAAAAGAGGTGCAAGCACTGGAAATGGCCAAGGATAACATAAGCTACTGGGCAACCTCCTTTCTTATCTTGGGCAGTAGATGGATAAATTCTATATGCACATACTTCTTGCAAGCCCCATACTCCTGCGAATAACTAACCTCTCTAGTGTATCTAGCATCTTCCTGTAACTACCTTACATGATCATTAAGCACACTCTTCTGTAGGGCATTCCCATATGTTGCTGGTCATTCTCCTTAACCTGTTTTAATAATTCGCCAATGTAGGATCGCATCAAGACTAATTTGGTTTTTGAGACCTCAATAGTATCCTCCTTCAAGTCCTCATATTTGAGCTGCCACTTAGCTCGAATCAAACAAAGATAGTGGGTAGTGATGATATATGTCATTCCCTTATTACAACCTAAAATGACACAAAAAGGAGCTCTTAGGTATGATTGACCATAATCGGTAAGAATTATTATTATCACTCAACCATATACTTACCCTATTGGAGTGAAAGGTAAAAGCCTTGAGAGTTTCAAGCAAATGAATGTTAAACATCATCTTTTGGTCTTCCAAAAATAGACCAGCCTTTTGCATATTCAAAGAAGTGGTGCCCAACAGCCTAGCCTTCATCATTAATGCTGAGTTAGCGACCTTGAACTCACTGAAGCAAGGGTCGGGTAATATTGGAAGTTCAAATTTCTCTACGTTCAACAAATTCATAATGCAGTCAGAAATCTAAACATTATTATAAGCCAAGGCTTTCCCTTTCTCACCCATTGATTTATTAAGTGGAGGTGCTTTCTTTGAGGCTTTAACCTTGGGCCCCTTTTTCTTTAAGGGAAGAAGGCAGAGTCAAGCTATTGGAGACTCATGGTAAAGATATCAGGGAGGAATCATGTTGAGCCATCAACATCGACTATCAAACAGTTACGACCATGGCCTTGCACTACTTAGTAATGGCAAACTTGCATGCATGATTCATGGGTGATCGATATGTGGAAAAAAGAAAAACAAAAACTAACCAAAAACTTAAGCAAAGATACATTACATCAAATAATGCAAAAGATACAAATAAAGAAACCTAATCCAGCGAAGTATTTGCGAGAACCTATTGAGAGTAGTTGAGAGACCCGCAAAAACCAAGACTACCTCTCTAATGAAATCATGTGCCTCTATTACTCAAAACTACAAAAGGTTGTAAATGAAAGTATCACTCCATGAAGGATTTTTTTTCCTGGGAGGTCAAATTCCCCCTCATCTAATCACTCCGAATATTGAACGCCTAGGAGAAGCTCAAATAAAGAAAAAATATCTTTTATAATCTTTGTTATGAGATGAAGAAAAGGTGATAAAGACTTTTCATCGAAGGCCAGATGTCAAATAGTAAAACTAAGACTCATAAGAGTTGCCTGACTTCTATAAAGCTGGGCAATAGAGCATATTGTAAAAATTGACAAAAGAAAATGGGTGGTCATATACACACATGAATACAATGAAGCTATATAAAATAGAAAATAAATTAGATAGAAAATGTGTCAAATAGACACCTATCCCCCTCAAGAGGTCAAGTATATGGGGCTATAGGACATCTTAAACCACATTCTCAGGCAACCTCATGAATAGTAATATAGCCCTCAAGAGGTTGGTCCATGGAATCATCTGAGCATGGAAGAATTAGCTCAAATTTAGGGGAAATATAACATTTTGTGCAGAAAGTATTTAGTTCACTATGTTGCACATTCGGCATAATGTCCTTAAAATACCTAAGAGTTTCCAAACTTCCCCTAAAGACTGAAGGTTGACTATGAGCCTTAGATAGTCCTATCTCATCTACTACCATAGATACCCATATTCCTACTTTTCCTCAAAGCTACTCTCTTCGGTTGAAGTTCTTTCCATTCTACTATGAGTCAACTCAATCTCTTGTGACTTACACCTGTTGTCGAGTAAGCCTTCTACAAATCCCAGCCTTAATTCCCCATCATCAAATACTCCCAAAATCTTGAATCCAATTATTTCTCTCGTGCTCAACATCAAATGCATAAATGAAGAAGTAAAGTAAGCTATAGAGAACTAATGAATAAGAGAAAGAAAACTTATATGCAAGGTTCTAAGGTCTGAGAAACTTGCTACCTGAATGAAAAATTGCAAGAAAACAAAGTTACGAGAAGAAGCATCAAAAAATGCTCATCAAAAACCCTTGTGCATGACTACATGCAAATTACAAAAATGTGAGAAATGTGAGACGAAACACCATTTATATAAAAGGGTGGGCAAGTCAACCGGCTAGAATAAATGGTATCCAAGTAATAATTTTACTGATGCCAATTGCACTCACATGTTCACCTCGTAAGATGTTTCTAACATCAGGCACCCTTGAATTTTCTTGAAATGTAGTATTTCTCACTGTAGCTAGTAAAATTCTTGATGACTTGAGTCAAAATGGAAACCAGCTTGAGATATACATCGCCACACCTTAATTTTCACTGCAAAATTTCCTAACTAGACTACTTCATAGTCTAATACAAGGCTTTCCCTTAGCTTGTCACTGAGAAGTGGAAGGGACTCATGATATGAGTGAGGTTAATGTGTCTCAACCATAGCCAGATATGATTCATCAATGGTATCAAAAGTAGAAAAATCATAGAGCTCAATTGAGTCAACCAGAGGAATTACATCGATCAAGACAGAGATGATGCTGCATTTCTGACCAAGCACCACGAAGATCAACCCTGCTTAACAAGAGAGATCAGAAGACAACTTTGTATTATCTGGGAATGAGACCTTGTGTTAATTGGATTCCATCTATATTTTGGTTGAGCTCATGGTGACCCAACCTTGCACATGTAATCAACCTTGGAATGTTGAATAAGCACTTGTTATGGAGGCTCTACCGCATTTAATGCATCTCTCCAATGTCATTTAACATATTGCTTCCATATTTGATATAATAGAACAAACATTCTATATGTATTAAATGCATTGTCAGCCTATCACCACCCCATTTAATGGGAATATTTGTTGTTGTACCTCTAGTCAGCCAAAAGTATGGTAATTGACATATACCCAAGGTGTTCATAAAGAGAAGATGGTCATTTCAACCTCCAAGTTGCAAGGTAGTTATTGCACTATAAATACCCTATTTTGCAGGCATTTCAAGCATGCACATATACATACTTTAGCACTTTACCCTCATATATACTTGACTAGACTTAGATATTAGAGGATCTTAGTCGAGAACCACCTCCACAAGCCTAACATATTTCCTTTTAGTTGCAAGGTTTGACTCATGTCATTGTTCCTTTTTAGTTCTAAGGCCCTCCTTTAGTCAACCAAAAAAAGACACCTCACCCTTACATTTTTCTCAACAGAAACAAACACCATCATTATTAGACATATATTAAAATTTCGAGACACATTCAAGTGGTTAAACTATTCTATAGCCTTTGGTTTCTATCCGGTGAGTTAGCCGTAATTCATATATAAATTGTTTAGGATTGTTATGAAACTTCTCTTGAAAGGAGAATGACAACAATTATAATATGGATCGCATTAAGTTTACTTAATTTCAAATGTTATATTTTCTATTTAGACGTTTAGCACAGACATTCAAATAAAAAATGGTTGTATTTAGAGGTATGCATTCGGTTAAAACTGATCAAATCAAACTTTTGATTCGATTAACCAAAAATTTCAATTTTCCAAAATGAAAATTCGAAAATCGAACTATATTGTACTTGGTTTAGTTCGATTCAATTTTAATTGAAACTGAGTTGTTTAAAATGAATTCGGTTTCGATTAAGTTAAAACCAAACCAAAACCA
Organism: Jacaranda copaia; assembly: GCA_014898725.1. NCBI lineage: Eukaryota > Viridiplantae > Streptophyta > Magnoliopsida > Lamiales > Bignoniaceae > Jacaranda > Jacaranda copaia. The sequence goes on from JACGDI010001367.1 coordinate 661,993, forward strand.
ATTCAAGTCCTCTTCCATTCTTCTTTTTTTTTT
>JACGDI010001367.1:665583-732272 GCA_014898725.1 Jacaranda copaia
CGGGGTATTGTTGGTGTGTATATATAGACATATAAATGTATGTATCTTTTTTTATTCAATATATATGTATATATTATATATATTTATAAATATAAGTAATTTCAGTTTTCTTACTATTAAACTACTATAATATATTAATATTACTATTTAATTTTTCTGACAACTTAAAAATATAATAATACCGCCTATGAGAGTATTTTCGTAATGAAAATAAGGTCAGAAATGGTCAAATTTGAGGTATTATGGCAAATTGTAAAAATATTAATGGCAACTAACAGTTAGGTTAAATTGTTGGGTGGGTGACAAATCTCAAGGAATTTTTTTGTAATTTTCAAAAAAATAAGGATCTTTTCGTAATTATTCCAAATCACAGTAATGGTAGCCGTAATTCACCCTATGAATTATTGAACCCATTTTTAGGCGTAACTTTAAATACGAATTTATAAAATATTCATGTATTAAACATCGAATACTTCCTCATCCCATACTCAACTAACTAGGCTCTAAACCATTCATTAACTTAGGTATAAACTTTCTGTCACTGTCAATTGCACTATTTTAGCTGGACGTGAACTCGATTCAAATCACTTACCTGATAGGCCTACTACCTTAATTCTTAAAAACAAATCTGTACAACTCCTACATTACAAATGGTAACCAACTGGCCTAAATTTTACAAATTTTCATATTTTTGTTTGTTTTGAGTGTTTAGATGAGTTTATAAAATTTTCAATATATTATAAAGTTGTTATTACTAATATCTTATAAATTCTACAATTTAATTTTATTCAAATACTTTAAAATTTTATTTTTTAAATATTTTTTTATATTTTATAGAATTTAAAAGCATCTTATAAAATATAAGAGATTAGAAGACATTTTAAACAAGCTTAGCCAAATGCCTTCTAAATTAGATTTTTAAGAAGTCCAAGAATTTATTTTATAAAGTCGTTATTACTAACATCTAATAAACTCCACAATTAAATTTTATCCAAATAATTTTAAGAATTTATTTTAAAATAAAATTTAACATTTTATAAAATATAGAAAGATCTGATAAAATATAAGAGATTATTAAACATTTTAAATAAACTTACCCAAATACCTTTTAAATTAGGTTTTTTGAGAAGTCAAAGAAAAGTTGGATTAGTTTAGAATACCTAAATTGAAATACACATATACTACAACATAATCGAAAATGACAAAATAAATTTTTAATGCGATGCACTGATAACTACCAAAAGCATTGCATTCACAATAGATCATACATTTAATTTGAGGGTATATAAAGGGTGGAAAGATGAAGTGATTAAGTTCATAGTATGTAAGCCTATATCACACTTTATTTATTTTCTCCCCCTCTTTTTTCCGATCTTCTCCATCCTTTCTTTTCTTTCGGAAATATGTTTTCAAGCTTTGTTTACACCAATGTTTTCAAAATCAGACCGAACAATGAACCGGTAATATTATTGATTTCTGATTCAACCGGTTCCACCAGTGGTCAAACCAGTATGACATCATAATGCGCAATACTTATATTTAATTTTATAAATATATATATATATATATAAAATTTTAATATTACTAAAAAATAAAACTTTCAATTATATAAAAAGAATATTATTTGAAAAAAAATTTAACTTACTTATTTTGGAGTACATTTTTTATAAAATAATAATGTTTAAAAATTAGTCAACTTTAAATCAATAAAAAATAATATTTCATATTAATTTAAGTAATCATTCGTTTCATACTTCAACTTAAGTAAAAATAAATTCTTCTATGCTAAATATTTGATATAATTTCAGAGAGATTAAACAAAATAAAATAATAAATTAAATATAAATATTCGTATATAACTACCACTTCATTAAATTTTAAAAAAATAAATTCATGTTTCAAAAAATTACATGTCCAAAATTTTTAATCATCATCTTCAACATAATTTTCTCTTTTCTTTTTTTAAAAAAATTAAAAATTTTTAAAAAAAAATTGAACCGGTTGAACCAATCCGATTTTGACCGATTCAACCAATTTTTGATCGGTTTTGACGACTCCTAATTTTTATGACTCAACCGAACCGGACTGGGCTCCGATCATCGATTGGATCAATCGAACCAGTCGGTCCGGTCCGATTTTCAAAACCTTGGTTTACACTTAGACCTTTTACCATGGTCTTTAGGGAACGGCTGAAATTAAAAAAAAAAAAAAGAAGTTAAGAATGGGCTTGTGAGGCCCAAAAGAACATTCATGCATTTATTGCTTAATCAAATTAAGAAAACGAAATATAGTTACTATTTCAATCAATAAATTGTCTGGTTGAAAATAGATTAATTGAGCACAGGCTTCTTTAAGTTCACTAATAACTAAATGGGAATCGAGTACAAGTGCGAATTGCAAATGCATTGGGACGTTCTATTTCGTTTTACCCTCTCATACTTTAAAATAATTAATATTTAACAAAGTTAATCTATTTTATTGAAAAAAAAATGCGTTGAAATCCATTGTTCTAAATTTGATTATTTGTGCTATGTTTGGATCAAGAAAACTATTAAGAAAAAAATAAATAAAAATGCAAAGATACAAATATTAAAACAAAATGTTACATCATTTGAGTATTAAAAACAAATTAGTATTTTCTTCATTAAACTCTAAGATCCAACATATAGTTAAGGATTTTATTTGTCAACCAATCACAATCATCATAAATAAAAATAAAAATAAAAATTACTCGAACCAAACAAACTCTATAAAGAATAAAGTTTTAGGGTAATTTTGATGAATATTAAAGATCCTAATTTAACATTTTTCTCACACTACCAAACAAGAATATAATATTGGTGACACAAAAATGAATGGCAATATAAAAAAAATTATCACTATTAACATATATTAAATTATAATAACTCTTATTTTATCACTCAAGTGACAATAAATTTTGTTTTACCACTAATGCTACTTGGAGATGGAGTTCGAATCCTTTTCAAAAGACAAAAGTGTGTCAGATCATTTTCCTCAAGAACAAATGCTGAGAGATTTTTTCTCTCTCCAAAGTTCTCCCACTTTTGGGATTTTTTGCGAATGATTCTTATGTCCAAGTTCTTGTTGGGACTCAATATCTATAGTTTTTAGTCTAACGGACTTAGACTTCTTAGGGCTTTTCTGCCATTCTTTATGGGCTTAGCCTGTTCTTTAGGTGTTCTCCAACCCTTTTTACTTAGTTAATTAATTATAATTTTAATGTTATTTTTTGTCAATTACAAATTGTCCTTATAGTCAATTTTTAGTTGTATCAACAAGTCCCCCAATTCTCAATAGAAATAATTTTTTTTCATCTTGAAAATATAACAGAAGTTTCATTTCGATTTTTATCTTATGTTAGTCCATAAAATTAATTTGATTAATTATTGTGAATAGAATTAATGGCTTGAATTAGGAGACTTGGAGAAGTTCAATGTAGCATTCACCTAAGGCCATTTCACATATCAGATGTTTAAAAGCTCAAGAAGGTCTTACAACATAGTTATATAGGGACTTACGTAAATTTTGGGTGCCGTCATGTTGTCAACAGTAAAATGATATGCCAGGGAGGTGCATCATAGCTTAAGGTTGAGGGTGAGCTCTCTTAGAGAGAAGTGTTCAGACTTGTGTGGGGAGGTGCATGGGCATCTTACAAAAGTGTTCTTGGCATGGCATTTAGTCATTCTTATGACAAGGGATAATGTAATGTCATGAGGCAACTTAGATAAAATTTGTGTGGCTATCATTGAAGAACTTGGGGAAATTTTATATTGTATTTGTCTTAGGATTTAGGAGAATTTTCAATTTGAATCATAAAGATTGAAATGTCGAGAAGGAGACTCAATTCAAGATGTGATGAAAGTTGAGTCTAACTTTGAAAAGGGTGATCAAAGAGAGAATTTCATCATCCGATATGCACTGTTAGGTGTTCACTAGATGCAAGAGCCAGGTGTTGAATGGACATCCACATTGAGTGCAGTTGGGCTCTATATCAGCGCAGGACCTAGGCTAGAAAAATTTTCTAGGATTGTTGTTAACATTTTGCATTCAACGAAGGACTCAGACATTTTGCAAAGTTGCCTTTGTGACTAGGAAAGGTTCTTAAGATAGCTTGCTATCCTTTAATTCATATGTTTGTATGAGCATTGTTGAGTATCTATGAAGTTACTAGGAGACTTCTAAAAAATTTCTTGGGACTAAGTTTCATACTATTGATGATGTTAAGGACACCTGCTAAGAGTTTGTGATTTATGCATGACTTAGGGAATTCGTTTCGAGTTTTTCATCTATAAGGTGATTTTAAAATGCAGTAATTGAATGCAAGTAAGATACTAGGATCCAATTATCAAAACTTCAAAAGTATAAAATTAACTAGTGCTTACAATCATAAAAAAGATCGAATCATGCTAGAAATTTAGATTTGGTGAGAGCATTATCTTGAAAAGAAAAATCCAATGAGAGACTTGTAAACTCTTCACAATTTCAAAAACTGTCTGCAACTAACACAGCTGGAAGAGCGCGAAAATCACCCAACCAAACTCCTCAAAAAGTTTAGAGAAAGTTACTGAAACTTCTCAACATGTTGAAGAACTCCTTGTAAAATTTTTGGATCAAAAATCTTTCTAGATCTCCTTGGAGAAATTTACCAAATCAAAATCTGTGCAAGTGGATCTCCAAAACAAGCAAACCCTCTTTTTTGCCTCTATTGTTATGATTCACACATCAATTAGATCTTTCAAAATCTCTAATCTATAAGTTGGAGTAAAACTTGAGATACAATAATGGTAGAGGCCAATTTTAGGTTGGAAGGAAGAAAAGGAAGAGAGCAAAGGTTTCAACACATGAATATAATGCTTGCAAGGGGTTTTTGGAAAAAAAAATTGCAAAGAACATAATTCTTTACAAATGGTGTGATGCTCTTGGTCAATCCGCTCTCTATATCTATATATAGATGTTGAATGGTGTGATGCCACATTATAGATGTTGAATGGTGTGATGCTAATGTGGCATCACACATTCCATGAGGAAGGGTGGCCAAGTAGGGGTGCCAGGGTGGCAAATTAAATTCAAATCTCATTTGAATTTCATGTGCATTTTAATTACATTTGAAATCTAATTCTAAATTAATTAAGATGATAATTCAAATGAACTCTTCATTTGAATTTTCCCTTCAAAATTCATTCTTCCCATTAGTTAAATTAAACTCTTTAATTTAATTAATTATTCTTTGACTTAACTCTTTAAGTCAAACTAGCTTAAGCTCTTTAAGCTCAATTTTTTAACTTAACATTTTAAGTTAACTTGACCAATTGATGGTCATGTTGGCACCATTAAATCCTTAATTATTGATCTAATTTAACTCCTTATAAGGAAATAGTTTTTACAGAGCCAATCTTATTAGCTTGTAGGGTATTATTTCAATAGTAATATATATATATATATATAGATTTGATTTAAATGCATAGGCTTGCGATTATAGTAAGGCTGAGGCATGCTTATTCTGCATTTACATAAGACTTAATCTTCATGAAGGTTCAGTCTTCAACAACCATTTGAGGTTATTGGTGAAGTTATGCATTCTCTAAAGTACTTAAGCATTTTTTGAAATTTGCAAAGTTGTTTCCGCAACTAGGAGGCAAAAGGAAGAAGTGTACAAGAGGCACATTTGGAGGATCGTTGCATGGAGACATCACCTACTAGGAACCATTCAAGCCCTCTAGGTCAGCAAGGTGCATGCTCTGCGACTTCTGGCAATGTGTCTGTGCACTAACATTGAAGAGTTTAAATTAGCACCTTTGGAGCTTGCTAAGAAGTGTACACATAAAGCAGTCACTTGTTTGGAAGTAGCTTGACCTTTTAATGCTAGCAAGGATAAAGGACTTTTCTTTTGGTGTTTATGCCCAAATGTGGCATAGATGCTCGCTAAGAGGTAGACAAGGCAACTTTTAGCATCGTTTGCATACAAAGTGTAGCTACCAAATACCATCAAGGAAAGTTGGCATTATTCTCTTTTTTTAGTTGACTAAGACAACTACTGATGACTTTGTCTAGATAAATGTGTGTCTCATTATTTTGATATATTTTTGTCTTTTTTCTTTTCGCCATAGTATTGTGTACATTTTTATTCTTGCGTATCTTTGCATCTTTAAGTGTTGAGGTGGAACTTAGTTGAGTAAATATCTCATCGAGCAAAGGGAGCTATAGCGATGATGAAGCACGTTAAAGAGATAACAACTAAAGTAGTTAAGCAACGGAGTCAAAAAGAAGATGAGCTAACCAAGACTGCTAAAGGAGCATTTGCACTTTGAAAGTAAGACAAACGAAAGAGGTAAAGAGTAGGGAAAAGTTCATTGACTCTTCTGTTAATACGACCTTATGCAAATCACAAAGACGCAGTAAAGGAATTTAAGAGTTTTATTAAGTTCTTTGAAGCAGTTGAATTTGAGGTAATAGCAATCTCTAAGTGGATTTTCCAGAGTTGTTATCAAATTCTAAGCGAGATCGGGTAGTATCCATCAAAAGACCTATTAATGTTAGACCCCACTATCCTAATCAACCACAAGAACTTAAGAAAGGTCTTGAAGCAGGGGCAAAGACTATGGTGGAGGAGTTAGTAGATTTCTACTTTAGGTAGTGGCAACAAGTAGAATTCATGTTTAAGATTTTCCCACAGTTTAGCATTTTTTAGATGGCTAGAGATAGTGCTTTAGCACATTTTCCATTTTGTATCGCTATATACTTTTAGAGGCCAAGTGTTGGTCAAACAATGTTTTTGTCTTTTTTGTCTTTTTTGTTTGGTTTTAATAAAATTCCTTTGTTTTTACTTGTTTCGCATTCATGCAAGTACTTGGCCAATTAAATAATTATCAATTCTGCGTACTTGTAATTTGAGAGTTGAGGAGTAGGAGATAGAATGACACCATATATCCTTAGGTAATTAGAAGGGTAATGAGACTCAAGCTCTTGCACGGGGTGCCCATCGTGGGGAATTTCTTCATTATTGTTGTTGTTGTTGTTATTATTGTTATTTTTTGCATAAGCCTTTGCCAAGATTATTGATTATGTGGTACCTTTGTTGATTGCTCTGAAACTTGGAAAATTTGTTTGGTAAAGTTGCATAGACATTATATCAATTTTTATGAGTATTAAGTGACTGTTGTAGTTGCAATTGTAATATGCAATGGAATTATTCTAGGGAGGCATAGAGACAATTTAATAGTTTATCTTTTGCAAAACAAAGTCCTCTAAGAAAGAAAAATTGAGTTATTACTTGAGTTGAAGAGTTATTGCTTTAGAGTTAAAGTATCACCATGAGAAATGGTGCATTAATGCATCTCCTAGGAGACTTCATGATAAGTGCATAGTAACTTGTTGAGTAGCTGGACTTAGACAATTTTTTGTACTTTTCTAAGTGTTGAGGTGTTGCTGCCCTTCTCCTCTTAAGGACTCAAGGTGTCTTTTAAAGGTTCTTCTGGGTGAGTTTATCCAGAGGGTTGCCATATAATCTCAAAGAAAGCTGATAGTAAGTTTTTTGAGAGGTTGCCATATGCTCCAAAGGAGAGACTCACCCCCAAAGGACCTTTTAGTGAGCTTTTTTGGAAAAGGTTTCCATATAGCCCATAAAAGAGCCTCACTCCTTAGGGAGCCTTTAATAGGCTTTTCTAAAGATTGCCATATACTCTTGAAGGGAGCCTCACCCCCAGGGGAGCCTTTAGTGAACTTTTTTAGAGGCTTTCTTGTACTTCTGAGAGAAGCCAATAGTGGACTTTTTTAGAGTAACTACCACATATGTCCCTAGGGGTCTATAGTAGGATAATGTTAGCGATCAAGTACCCAGGGGATCTATATAGCAGAATTACCCTTGGTAGATATCACGTACTCCTTATACTTTTCAAAAGCTTTATAGTGGGATTATGCTTAAAACGTTTTCCAATAATGCCTTATAGAAGCTACAATATTCAAGATTATGGAAAAGAAAATGTAATGTGAAGAATATAAAGAGTTACACATTTATTTAGGAGATTGATAGAAGAAATTATTCAGGAGATTGATAGGGATGTCATCCTTGAGTGGGTATTCAAATCAAAAGAGAAAAAATTGAGTAATACTTAAAGATAAGGTTACTCTTAGAAAAAGTAAAAAGTGATCATAGATGTGGTTGGGAGTGTGTTCAAATATTGCCAGGGATAACCTTCAGGTACAAGCGTGACAATGATCTCAAGATTCCAAGTCTACTATGGTATTCTTCTCTTCTCACAACTCCCTAGATATGGCTATTTGATTTGTTCAATTGGCAAGAAGGTAGGCACTATCTACAACAACAGCGCTCAGGCTTGAACTTCGAATGGTGTTCTTGAGTTGCTCTGTGATTTCTATTATGGGGACCATCTTTATGTTTGCAACAAATGCAGAGTTCCATTCTTAATTGTGAGTATCTTTTAGACTTTTGGAATTCTTTCTTTCTTCACTATGAAGCTATTCTTTGAGGAAATTTCTCTACCTATCAATATATTCACCGAAATATCCTTGCTTAATCAAATTTTCAATCTTATATCTCCATTTCTGGAATTATTTCATTATATGTTCACTAGAATTGTGGACATTGCAATATCTTGATGATCAATGCTTCCTTAGACTTCTAACATCCATTAGGAGATATCCAATTATACCTTGGAGCATAGTAGCTTGAAGTATCTCTTCCATTTTAGTTGCAAAGGTACTGTGTACTAGAGTGTTACTTGTTTAAGCTGTTGCATACTTATGGCTTGCTTCCATTTTGGGTTGGCTACTAAATTCACCATTTGGGGTCCGCCAGTATCTTTGAGATTCATTACTTTTTCTTGTTCTTCGTTTACCTTTTCATGCATGTAGTTTTTTCGAAGTTGTGAGGAGATCACCACTCACATGTCCTTGATGCTCCTAATGCCTCAGGTTTTCTAAAGTATCTCTAGTTGTTAGGTATTAGTCTCCAAATGCACCTACAATATGGTTAATGACATGGGCTCATATACATATCACTAGTTGGTGAGCTTTAGGTGTTTGCCGAACTACAGGCAGCAAAATTAATTCTTTCCAACTTTTAAGGTATCTTTAGAACTATTTGGCTTCTACATTAAATATTCCTTAAAGTGTTCAGGCTATATTAGCCTCTCATTCATGCCCTTCAGGTGCTTGCACTACTCAACGAGGTGTTCGTAGCACTAGTGGAAATGGCACCATATATCCATGTTCAGCTTCTTTATGTCCTCCATTGTCATTTAAGGAGGCTGCAAGATGAGGCCACGTTGTAGGCCTTTCCATAGAGTCTCTTCTCATGAGATGGTAAGCTGGGTATAAGTGGTGAATGCCTAAGACTAGTTACTTTAAGCATCTTGTCATGGTTACCTTCTCCATTATGGAATCTGTACTCCTCAATCTTCAGGACTGTCACAAGCATGAGCAAGCTTCTTAACCTCACTAGTAGGTTGTAGCATTGATGCATAAGTCCAATATTCAATCGCAATAGGCATCAACTATAAAGGATCTCTTTGGAAAAAAGACCAGAAGTCCAATTTATGGAAATAAATGAGAGGAAGCGATGCCTCGCTCAAGACTTATTCTCCAATTAGTTTGCTTCATGAAGATAAAGCCCTTTGGCTTTGGTGAAAAGATTATTATGGCTCAATGGTTGTGCTCCTCTATGTATTACATGACCATTTTGATCATAGCTTGCGTAATAACATTCTCCAACAAAGTGTTCAGCATCTCCTGGGTCACAGGTAGAATAGGATCTTTGGAAGGAGGTGCCTACTATGTGAGCATCTCCTTTGGTGTAGGTTGTACATTGAGAATTGGGTCTGGCTTCTCTTTGGCGATTCTTCCCTTAGGCTCTCCACATCAATAGATATCAGTAGCTCCTAGGTGTTAAAGTAGTCTGCTCCAGATTTCGCCTGCACTTTCAGCATTCTTTTTCTTCCTTTAAGTTCCCATAGATGGCACAAAATGATGCTATTCGGAGATGGAGCTAGGATCCTCTTCGGAAGACAATAGTGTGTTGGTCTATTTTCTATGGAATGCATGTGGAGAAATCGTTTTCTCTCAAAAGTTCTCCCATTTTGGGATTTTTTGTGAATGGTTTCTATTGCCAAATTCTCTTTGGGACTCGATATTTATAGTTTCTAGTTTTGATGGATGTAGGCCTATTAGGGTTTTTCTACCTTTTTTGGAGGGCTTAACTTATCCTTTGGACTCTCCAATCCTTTTACTTAGTTAATTAATTTTAGAGTTAATGTCATTTTTGTCAATATATAAATTGTCCTCATAGTCAATTTTTAGTAGTATCCGCCACATTCGGTTTAAGAGTGACAAAAACTAATATTTAAATTATCACAATTGACAATTAGCAACAATAAAAATTGTCGTTATAATATACAATATTATTTGTATTATCACTAATTTGTTATTATAAGTGTATCATTAATTCAATAATGATAATAGAATACTATTTTTTTCGTGATTAAATTTATTAAAATTAATAAAATGACAAAATAAAATTATTTGTCACTTAATATATGATAAGTGACATCTCCTCATTTATCTCTTCTTGAACTTTTTTGGGGAAAAAGGTCGAGTTGTCTTTGAATTTTTAATTAAAAACATCATAACCGTTGATCCTTTCTATTTTCCCTTTCTCAAGCCCATTAATAGCTCTTTTGTGGGGGAATTTTTCTCTTTGAAAAATGAAATAAAAAAGGATCAATAATTTACATAATTCTTTACAACTCATTATGATAATTATCATAACTTACATATCTGAATCATGATTAGACCAATGAAGAGGAACCCTAAAACCCACCAGCTGGGGGAGTCAAGAAAGGGGCCAAAAGTACCAAAAACTGCGTTATTGTTGGCATTGATTATTCTTGTACTTCGGTACTCCCAACAAAACTCCATCATGTTGTCAAGGCCCACAAACCCTTTGGTCGCATTCATGATTGAATTTTACTTTTCTAACCCTTTTGTCTTCACAAGGAAAAAATAATGCAACCAGCAATTTTCTTTACCTATCTTAACAGTTAACATAGATTGATACATTACATGATACAGATTTGCCCATTTCTAAAGTGATAATTCACGTCGTGGGAGCTAGCCTTCAAATACACAAATACGGTGCATATCTATATCACAAAATATATCTATTATAGCTAATAATATATCTATATATACATATGACGGAGTAAGAGAAATAATTAATTAATAGAGTTAATTGCAGGCAGTACCTGACCGATGGCCTCATTTGCATATGGCCCCTCATCCGTTGTTGATGTGTAGTTTCACCTCCTAAACTAATTAAAATGTACAATTTTACCTTCTCAAATAATTAAAATGTTTGCCAACACTACATTTGTACTGTGCCAGTGGAATCTAACCAATGAGCATTGGACACGTGCACTAAAGATAATAGAATATTATTGGACACGTGGGCTGCAGACAACAGAATATTCTTGTTAGATTCCACCGAAACAATACAAATGTGATATTGACGAATATTTTAATTAGTTCAAGAGGTGAAATTGCACATTAGCAATTGTTGGGGGCAATATGAAAATGAAACCATAAGTTGAGGGGCTAACTGTAATTATCTCTAATTAATATCCCAACAGTTGCGCCCTTTAAAAACACGTATGCTACATGTCTCTATCACATAATAATCTATATATAGTTATTAAAAAAAGGTATATATTTATATATATATATATATAATTGTGTTATATAATGATACTATATATCCAAAATATTATGTAGGTGAAAAGTGATCTGCTTAGGTGTTCTTTTATTTGTTATATCACATCATTATGTGTAATTTCAAACTCCAAAATATGTATCTTATTTAAATATTTAGAAAGATTTTCTTCATGCATTAAGAATTTTAATTATATGTCATTCAATGTTATTATATATGTGTGTGTATATTTACAATATAAATTTAATATAATTAATGAACCATAATAACATACGTTTGTTAACAAAGTTAAGTCAACTCTCTTAACACCTAACATTAATTTATATGAGCTAGATGTCATATTTATGAAATATAAATATACAAAAATGTGATATTTAAATGCTTAACTTCTCTATCTGACCTATTCTAACATTATTAATTCACTACTAGCCATCCATTATGAAAATTCATTTGTAGCTAGAATTATAAATTGTAGTTTTACATTTTCTATGGCCATTATAAAAATTAGGACATCAACTATGGTGATGAGGTTGAAAGTCATTTATAGTGAATTGGGTTATGTTTGGACTAATCCAACCAAGGAGGTTTAATGGTCCAACTGCAATATTCTTCGAGGGTTGAGATCTGCAACGAACAACAAACGTTAAACTAGCCAAGGTGCCCCTAGTGAAGGCACTCCAACATTCAAGTTAGTTCTGGTCAAAATAATGAAATCGAACAAAAGAGTATGAGTGTATAGTGTATTTGGCATTTCTGGAGTGTGGCTGGCAGTGAGGCAATTATAGCCTTCTTCTAGTGTGTAATATGTTTGAAATACCCTTATCAAGTGTAGAGAGCTCTTGTTTTTGCTTGGGGGTTATTAGTCATTTCAAATCTCGGTACTATTCTAGGTGACATCATCTCCTACTTTCTAGGATAAATAGTACTCTAAGTAGGTGCCTCCCTACCAAAGTTAGTAGCAGAGTTGGTGGCAGAGGCTGTACCTAGTGGCACGCACCATTAGTGCGGAGGCATGCTACTTGTCAGAACATTAAATATGATAAGGATATGAGTTAGTGTCAAAGTAAGCACTCTAGTCAATAATGGTCGAATAGACGTAGCAGTCGACAAGAGAGATGGTTGAACTGGCCAAGTTGCTTGAAGCCTTCCATTGAGTGCAGTTGAGAATAATTTGCTCAACCAGACAACTGTGGTCAAGTGATCTGGCCCCGTTGAGTCTAAAAGCAGCATTGGGCTGTGCATATTAAGTAGGCTTGGGGGCCCTCTCTGAGGTCGATAGCTTGTTGGGCTAGGCCTGTTAGATAATCCCACATCATGAGTCCCCTCCACTAGCGATCCTGATCGAGTTTGTCAATGAGCAGGAACAAGGAGTAAATAACTAAATAACGGTTATAGCGGTTATGCATATTTGACAAAGGTTTTGAGCTCTTGACCAAGGTGTTTGAATTCTTAACCAGGGTTTTTGACAATTTTGCATATTTAATGCTCTAATTAAATCACAGAATATGAAGGGCCAAGGGGTAGCAACGTAATTGTTACTACAACTTGGATTTTTGTATCCAAATACTTATAAATAAGGGGGTAGAGATATCGATTTACACTATTGCTAAAATCTGCTTTGGTCAAGTTCTTGCTTTCCAAGTCTTCTAAATCATTTCTGCACTTAGAGTTTTCAAGTTACCCACTGTAAGTTCTTCTGCCAGCTTATTTTTTCTTTTATTTTTCTCTACGAAGATGTCTAATGCTTCAGGTAGTTAAAACTCTAGGTCCGAAGGTGTAGCGCTCCAGAGGAAACTAAGGTTGAAAGTGCATCTGAGAGTTTGCATGAAAGTGGTTTTGATAGTTCATCAAGCAACAGCTTGACCTCAAGCAGCTCAAGTACTGAGAGGGCTTCTTTTGGGGGTGAGACTAGCCCCAATGATGCGCCTACATCGTGTGGTCGATTATTCATACCAAATCATTACAGTGAAATAGTCTCCCAAATATCCCTTGTTGACCTAGTGCGAATTAGGGTGATGTATCATATCCCTAAAGAATATGAGCTTTTGGTGCCTGGGGCTTGGGGTAGGATACATCGACCTCCTAAGGGATGCATAAACGTGTTCGAGGAGAGGTTGAGGTGTGGCCTTAAGTTTCCTTTAGCCCAAGTAATAGTCAACCTCCTGGTGGGCCTCGAAGTCTGCATAACCCAACTTCTTCCCAACTGTTTCACTACCATTTATAGCTTTGTTGTGCTTATGCACATGTTCGACTAGCCTGTCTCCTTCGCTAACTTTTCAAACTTATTTCATTTACCAATGTCCTAAAAGTTGGGTAGTATAGAAGAGTCCAACTTCTATTATTTGGCAACATGCCCACATTGAAAGTTCTTAGTAGCCCTTTCCTTCTCGTATCTCCAGGAGTGGAAAAAATACTTTTTCTATGTTTGAGAGCCTAGAGATTTTAATATTTTGAAGGTGTGGTGTAGGGGGCATGTGAAAATGTTGAGGAACCAAATACCTAGTTGGCCTAATACTTTTATCCAGGTCCTAGTCGAATTTGGGCATATAGAGGCCTTAGTGTTAACCGAAGAGAGGTGTTTGGTTTGGCTGCCTATCGCCGGCTCAGCTCGACCTGCCCACGGGCGATTGGCTAGGTAGCAATCTTCGTTGATTATGTTAACTATAAAATTATTCTGCTCAATTTTGATTAATTTATTTTATCTTTTGTCGACAGATCAAGAAGAGATCATGGCCTGAAGTCGAGTAGAAACTTAAGCTAGAACACTAAGGAATAAGGAGCATTGTTGAGCGACTGCTTGATGAAAGGCCCCTACAATAAAGTCTGCTGCCTTAACTCAATCGACCACTAGTCCCATCGTGCCCCAAATCGAACAAGCGCCTGAGCCCTAACCCGTTCAATCGAAAGAGCATATGCAAAGTAGCCCTACTAGTTGGGGCAAAAAGCAGATGATCGGGTTGGGAGGCTCGATACCTAAGAGGACAACTGGCGATAAGAGGAAACAAAAAACAATAATAGGCTATGACTTGTTCAGCAAGTGTGGTGATAAGGTGCTATTCCAACTTTCACAATTACCATCACCTCATTTTAGTCCTGACTCCATTATGTAGGTGATCAATTCAACCTCCATCCATTAAGGGGGGATGATGAGCGGTGACGCCCTTAAATGGATGATAACTAGGATTTTCTCCTCGGATCAATGCAAACTCATGAACTTGAGCCACGTAGGGGCTCTCAGGGCTCTGGCCTACCATTGTAATCTGGTAAGTATGAGGTTAACTATTTCTCATTAAATTCGTTTTTGAAAATATTGCACTGTTCACTGACACTCTATATTTTAGATGGGCTAATTGGGATACAACCTTTACGGTCATTTTTAGTTGGCCTTAGCTGATCAAGAGGAGCTACAAAGAGAAGGGGATACAGAAACGCTCAAGGATCAGCTCGAGTCTTCTCAACTTTGGGTCGACCAGTTGATGAAGAAGTAGCGAACCTCAAAGAGCAGCTGAGTTCTAAAGATTAGCAGCTCATATAGGTGGTCGAGGAGAGGAGTTGGATGGACATCATACTGAAGAAGGCTCACTTAACCCTACAGGTGAGTTACTCCTCAAGTTGAATGATGGGTCGTGTAGATGCACTCGAGATGACGTAACAGGCCTTCACTTGACAGCTTCCTACAATATGGCAGGATGCGATGGAGCAATTTATCTTGAGCTTAACTATCAAGGATGCAAGCGTAATTATGTCAATTGATGATGCTCGCAATACATTCCATAAGGCCGTGAAGCAGCTCAAGTGCCTAAGCTACACTTTTTGGCTCGATGAGAAGATTAAAATAAGCCCTACTATTAATGATAATTTGCAACCTTACCCAAAATTCAAGAAGGGAGGGGTTGATGGGGCTGGGAAGAAGGACACCGCGACCAATCCCCCCACTGAGCTAATAATTGAAGCCTAATAGAAACAGGCTAAGGTCGAGGCCAGGCTGAATGAGTTGGCCAATGAATTTACTTTCATCGAGGACCTTGCAATCCAGCTGATAGAGAAGTAGGTCAACGTAGCGTAGTACATGTTGCGCTTAACTAACTTTCTGAGTAACATTATGGGGCCTTCTCAATCATCTCAAGCCGTTCTTCCACTTGCATTTGAATTACCAAAACCTAATTCAAACTGGCCAAAGGGTGACCAGGTGGGGTCTAGCCAAACTTGATCTTGGAGCTTGCTGCTACTGCTTACTTTTCTTTTTTGTGATAGAATTGTAATGACTCTTCAATGAATGAAAGATCTTTTTCCACATCTGTGTCGTTGAATGAAATAAGTTTCATACTTTTTTTAGAATGCAACTTTACTGTCGTGATGGTATAGGTGAATAGTTGACAACCTAGCCAGTTATCAAGATAATTATCAAGAAAATCCAACAATGTTGTCGTTGATTTTGCTTAGTATTGAGAGACGCACGATTTTGCCAACAATAGTCTATTTTCACAACTATGTAGTCAATTTTTATTGTTTTATGGTTGATTTGTTGATCAACTACTAGGTTGATTATATAGTTTTAGCTGCAAAATTGAGATTGTAGCATATAACTATTTTGGGTCAACTGCATGGTCGATTTACAACTTTGGTTTGGCAGCTGAAGCTACTTGTGCATCAACTGCGGGGTTGACTTGAAATTTAATTGGGCAATGTGAAGATGCTTTTCTGTCAACTACAGAATTGACATGAGACTTGAGTGGTAGCATGAAGTTGCTCATTCGTCGACTACAGGATCGACTTGAAACTTGAGTGGCAGCATGCGCTGCTCATTCATCGACTACAAGGTCAACTTGGAACTCGAGTGGCAGCATGCACTATTTATTCATTGACTAGGGGGTCAACTAAAAACTTGAAATGGCAGCATAAGGCTACTTATTCATTGACTACGGGGTTGACTTAGGATGGTGCACGGTAGATACGAGTGTGACAATGCATACAAATAGTAGCAATGTTGCTGGGACTTTATTCATATAGAAGACTATGAGGACTATTACCATATAATTTTAGATGTAGAATTTCCTCAAGTTGATGGTGTTCCACGAGCGAGAGATCTCATCCCCATCCATATTAGCAAGTTTGTAGGTGTTATGCTTTGACACTTTTACAATAGTATAAGGTTCTTCCCATTTCGGGTCGAGCTTACCAACATTCTTAGAGATTTCCACCTTTCTAAGAATGAGGTTCTGACCTTAAAGCGGCGTGGCTTGACCCCTTTGTTATAGTTCTCGACCATCCTCGACCTGTAGCGCTGCATTAGGTTGTAAGCTTCTTGTCTACGCTCATTGATAGTCTCAAGGTCAAGCTTTCTTTCTTATATATTTTTGAGTGTGTGGAAGTGAATCGAGCCATGTGTTGAATAAGTTTTGAGGAGATGACTGCCTAGGACTCATAGACTAGACTGTAAGGGCTGTGACCTATGGCTGTTTGTGGAGTTGTCCTGATGCCCACAGTACTCTTGGGAGGTCGTCTGCCTAGCTTAAGCCAATATCCTGTATCTTGGCTTTCAAATGGTTAAGAATTATTCTGTTTGTTACCTTCGTCTGGCCGTTCGATTGAGGATTGTCTACTGAAGTAAAGTACTGGGTGATCCCCAAGGCTTCGCCCAATCTCTAGTAGTCCTACTCTAGAACTGAGTCTTATTATCTAAAATAATGATCTTAGGTAGGCCAAAATGATAGATGATGTTCTTACATATGAAACTCTTAATGGCTGTGTTTGTTACCTTCAAAATAGCCTCAGCTTTGACCCACTTGGTAAAATATTTGATTGCTATGATTATGAATTTTTGTTGGCCTATTAACTTTGACAATAAGCACAAAATATTGATCCCCCACTAGTCGAATGGCCAAGTAATTTGGACATTAACTATGGGTGCAGCAGGTTAATGTGGTAGGTTTGAATGGATTGGGATGATGTATATTTTTGAGCAAAATCCATAGAGTCCTTCAATAATATTGGCCAAAAGTATCTGTACCTGATTATTTTGTGTGCAAAGGATCTTTTCCTGAAATGGTTGCCACACATGCCTGCGTGGATATCCTGTAATACATTGAGAGCCTAGTCGAGATTTAGGCACCTCAGTGGAGGTCTAGAGATCGATCTCTTGTACAATTGGCCATGTTTGTCAAGCACAAATTTGGTAGCTTGTCCTTAAAGTCATCGAGCCTCATTTTTATCCTCAAGGATTGTGCCATGGCTCAAATAGAGTTTAATTGGATCCAACCAAAAGGGGACTGTTTCCTAGATGCTTCCTACCAGGTTCTCCTCAACTAGGCTGATCGATGGCTTATTGGTGACCATAAATGTTATTGTCCTATCTCTCTTGCCCCTGGTTGAGCTAGCAAATTTCGATAGGGCGTCTACCCACTTGTTCTTAGATCAAGGTACCTGACTGAAGGTGAACCTTTTGAATAACTGTTGCAACTTTCTAACATCCGCCAAGTACCAACTCATCATTAAATCCTTAGCTTCAAAATTTTCCTCAACCTGCTCTGCCACCATCTATAATTCTATAATCGACACTAGGTGCTCGACACCCTAGTCAAGAGCCATCCTCATTCTAGTGAGGAGGGCCTTGTATTCTGCCTCATTATTAGTGACTACATAGTCAAGTTTTATGGCAAAGTCATACTCTTCCATTGCTGGGGAATGGAGAGCTACTCCTACCCCTCTCCAGATGTGGTCAATGATTTGTCAACGTGAAAAGTCCAAACAAGAGAGGCTTCGCAACTTTTCTCTAGCAGATCCACTCGCTTGGCGATGAAGTCTGCCAAGACCTGCACTTTAATAGTTGTTCTCAGCTGAAATTTAATATCAAATTTTTCCAATTCAATGGCCCATTTAGTTAACCTTCCAGAGGTGTCTAGTTTCGACAAGATTTGCTTCAACAGTTGATTGGTCAGCACTACTATGGCGTGAGACTGAAAGTATGGATACAGCTTCCAAGTAGCGGCGACTAGTGCCAAAGCAAATTTCTCAATCTCCAAATAGTTGTGCTCTTGTCCTTGGACTGACTTACTGTAGTAGTAGACTGGTCGACAACTTTCATCTTTGGTTGAGACCAAAATTGAGCTAATCGATGCTTCGGAGATAACCAAGTATATCTGAAGTACCTCTCCCAATTCAAGTTTTACAAGCATAAGGGGCGAGGACAAGTACTGCTCAACTCGACCAATACTTGATCACATTATTCATTCCACTGGAAACCCAAATTCTTGGCATTTTTGTGAATTTTGAAGAAAGGTAAGTTTTTGTCTACCAATCTTGCGATGAATCTGCCTAAGGCAATAATCCTTCCGACCAGCCTCTGTACATCTCTGACTATTTGAGAAGGAGCGATGTCGAGAACGGCTTGAATCTTGTATGGATTGGCCTCAATACCTAGCTGACTAACCACATAACCTAGAAATTTACCTCTTCGAACCCTGAACATACACTTGTTTAAATTCAACTTTAGACTAAATGCTCTCAAAATTGTAAAAGTGTGGTTTAGGTTGAGCAAATGGTCCTAGGCCTTTTTAATCTTTACAATCATATCGTCGATGTACACTCTATCGACTTGCCAATTTCATCTTTAAACATAAAGTTAACCAGCCTTTGGTAAGTTGTTCCAATATTTTTCAGTCCAAAAGGCATAACCAAAAAGCAATAAACCTCATTGGGAATAACAAAAGAAGTTGTATCCCTATCCTCGGTGGCTATGAGTATTTAATCATAGCCTTGGAACGCTCCATCATGCTTATCAACTCACAACCAACAGTAGAGTCTACCAATAAATCTATTTAAGGTAGATGTAAGGATCTTTAGGGCATGCTTTATTCAAATCTGTAAAATTGTTACACAGTTGCCATTGTCCCTTATTTTTTGGGACGAGCACTACATTACAAAGCTAAGAAGGATACTGAATTTCTATAATGGAACTTGTATCTAGGATTTTCCTAACTTTCTCCTCAATGATCTGGGTCATCTTAACGTTAAATATCCTCATCATCTGTCTGATCGATTTGTATGAGGGGTCAATATTGAGGCAGTACACAATGATGCTGAGGTCAATTCCCTGGAGGTCAGATGCTTTCCATGCAAAAACATCAATGTTTCTTCTTAGGAAATCGAGCGTAAGGCATTTCAAGTAGAAGTCCATATTTATCTCGACCCGAGTTGTCTTGTTAGGATTTTCTTGTTCCAGCTCGATAGTTTTAAATTCCTTGATGGGCTCCACCCAGGTATCCTTCAACTTTCCCTTCTTATCAGCTTGGGTCTTCTCAGGTTTTACTATAGAGGCATCCCCTAAGGTCTTCAATTGTGGTCGAATCTTCTGCTCTCTTGACTTGATCAAAATGCTGTAACACCTCCACGCCTCCTTGATGTTACATAACAGTTCACCTGTACCCGTTGGGGTTGGGTATTTAATTTTCATGTGGTAGGTCGACACAATGGCATGAAAATCATTTAGGGCTGGCCAACCGATTATAACATTATAGGCAAATGGGGCATCAATCACTAAATAGTTAACCATCAAAATCTTTCTTTGGGCTATCTCCCTAAATGATGTCGATAGGTTGATGGATCCTTCTGGAATGATTTGTAATCCCCCAAATCCGACCAGAGGGGTACGCACAAGTTCAAACTTCAGCTACCCCATGTTCATTCTTTTGAGGATGGAGAGGGAGATGATATTAGCTGAACTACCGTTATCGACCAATACCTTTCTCATTTTAAAATTAGCAATCTCAATAGAGACTACCATAGGATAATCAGCTTAATGGTCGATATTTTTTCCCTTGAGGTGGGTCAAGTTGCTATCAGTGAAAGAAATGGGCTCTGTGCTTGTCAATAAATGGAATGTTGTTTCGATGGGTGAGGCTTTAGTTGACTCCAGCCTCCTTTGAGTCTATTTTTTGGCTAATTTTAAGTCCCCCATAGTGGGACCTTCTGCGATCATATCAATCACTCATCGAATGGGCAGGCGATCTTTGTGGATGAATTTTTTTCCCTTATCCTATCTCTTTTGGCTAACCGACCTTTTTTTATGAGGAGTTTGATCAGTTTTACCTTCTTTAACCGGCACATCCATGGCTACATACTTTTTGAGATGGCCATATCTGATGAGCCTCTTGATCTCATCCTAGAGGTTGAAGCATTCGTCAGTATCATGCCCTTTTTATTTATGAAAATGGTAATACTTTTTTGATTTCTTCATCACCTCAGTCTTCGTCAGCTTCCTCAATTTTTTAAGGAGATTATCATGCTAGATGGCATACAAGACCTCTCTCCTCGGGATATTTAGTGGGGTGTAGTTATGGAAGCATTTTATTGGAAATCAACCTTTCTCTCTATGTTTTTGGTCGTCTCTCTCCTTTTTCTTTTTATTGACCTCAGAGGATCCAAACCTAAGCTTGTTCATATCCTCTTAGGTCATAGACCTTTCCACCAGGTCAAGCAGTTTCTCCATCGACCTTAAGCGCCCACACACCAATACATTGGCATACTCCTTATGTCTGAGTCCCAAGAACAGCACATCGATCAGGAACTTAATTCTGGGATTGTCTATTTTGAGGACCTCCATGTTGAACCTTGTGAAGAAGTCACGGAGAGACTCTCCCTCGTTATGCTTGATAATATGAAGGTGAGTGTGATGGAGTTTCGCCTTTCTTCAACTGGCGAACTAATGTAAAAATTTATCACAAAATTGATCATAGGAGTATATCGATGAGGGCTCTAACTTTACAAACTAATCGAGCGCAATGCCTTGAAAGGTTGTCACCAACATCTTGGTATGGATATACTCGTTATACCTATGTAGTTGTATTATATGCTTGAACTGCATTAAATGCTCATTGGGTTTGTTGAGCCATTGTATCTTGGCAGTCCAATTAGGACTTTGGCCTCAATAGCAATGCGCTTGTTGATAATGTTTTGGATAAAGAGAGAGCCTCTCTCTTGATGAGACCTCTAGAGGCCCTCTGGGTTGGGCACACTATACGTATTTTTCCTTGAGATCTCATCAAGGTATTAGTTCAATTGTTGAACTTGATAGAAAACTTCTTCCCACTTCTCTTGATTAGCTTGGGTGGCATTTCAGTTAAAATAAGGCCTTGTGCGCTCGACCCTATCGCACTGTGGGGCTTGAATAGGTCAGGCCACAAGGTCTGCAAATTCTTCTAGTTCTTCATAGTGGTTGCGTCTGGAACATTCAACCCTATCGCATTGCGAGGCTCGATTAAGTATAAATTGGTGATCAATGAAGTCAGTGATTTTCTCCTTTAGCTCGGGTCGCCCCCTCTCTCCTTAGGGGCATCTAAGGCTAGCATCATGTCTAGCTAGTGGTCGCCTAGATTCCTAACTACTACGGCTATCCCAGGAGAACTTTTTTTCTAGTGGAGGCGATTGCAAAGTGGCACTACCAGCTGGGGCTAGCATGGTGGTATGCCTGTTTAGTACAGCAAAAAGTTAGGCAGAAATTTGAGCATAGCTTTGCTCACTTATCAGTTGCATGAGCTATGGCATGGTTAATGTTACAACTTACTTCTAGGGGGTGCTGGGGCCTGGAGCATGTGAACCTTACTGGGGTGGAGGGGGAGGTGAAGATGTTGACCTCCTGTTATCCTCCCTCTCAGATGCAGCTCTTCTTGTATTTACCATTTTTCAAATGTAATCTCAAGGTTTCCTACAGACGGCACTAAGATGATGAGGTTGAAAGTCATTCATAGTGAATTGGGTTATATTTGGGCTAATCCAACCAAGGAGGTCGAATGGTCCAGTTGCAATATTCTTTAAAGGCTGAGATCGAATCCAAACTAGCCAAGGTGCCTTCGACAAAGGCACTCCGATGCTCAAGTTAGTTCTGATCAAAATAATGTAATTGAACAGAAGAGTATGAGCATATATAGTATTTGGCATTATCTGAAGTATGGCTAGCAATTAAGTATTTATAGCCTTCTCCTGGTATGTAATATATTTGAGATATCCTTATCAAATATAGAGGGCTCTTACCCTTACGTGAGGGTTATTGGTTATTTTCAATCTCAATATTATTTTAGGTAGCATCATCTCCTACTTTTTAGGGTGAACAATCTTTGAGTAAGCACCTCCTTGCTAAAGTTAGTGGTAGAGGTTGTACCTAGTGGCATGCGCCATTAATACAGAGACATGCTGCTTGTCAAAATATTAATGCAGCAAGAATATGAGTTAGTGCCGGAATGAGCACTTTGGTCAATAATGGTCGAACAATAGGGCAATCAACAAGAGAGATGGTTGAATAAGCCAAGTGGCTTGAAGCCTTTCATTGAGTGCGATCGAGAACAATCCGCTCGACCAGATGATTGTGGTCAAGTGATCTAGCTCTGCTGGGTCCAGAAGTGACGTTGGGCTGTGCATATTAAGTGGGCTTGGGGGCTCTCTTTGAGATTAATAGCTTGTTGGGCTAGGCTTGTTAATCTATCCCATATTATATAATATATTTGCAGCTGATACTAAAAATTCATATATAGCTTTGCCTACAAATTGTTTAATTAAGTTCAAAGTTGATGCTTTCATAGCTAATCATTGCTACGATCAATCCATAGTTGATGATTATTCTTTTTTTTATTTTTTTTTATTTTTTGTGAGTGTGTATATTAATTTTCTTACAGATCATACATGACTAATCTGTTACACTTTAAATATAGAATACTACAAATTAATAATTAATAATATTTTTGTATTATAATTAAAAAAATTACATATGCTACGAAAATTTATAGCTATAATTTGTAGCTATATCTTCAAAGTTAATTTCATAGCAATTTTTTTGGAGCTGATATTTATTTATTTTTGGTAGTGAGCAATTGTAATATTTTAAAATAACAAGCAACAAAAATTATTAGCTATTAACCACTAGTCATGTTCATTAGAAATATCATTGATTAGTTCCAAATTATCCATAGAAAAATCTACATATATAAGAAAAGAAGAATTAGTAGCTATGGGTAGTCTTAGTGAAGGTTAATTAACAAGCATTCACTTTAATTTTGGCTAGGTCAATTTTGTAACTTAAGCTATGAATTTTTAACATCAATTACAAATTAATTGTAATTAATATCTAATTTTTTGTAGTAATTATTATACAAAATATGAATATACTGAAATTATAATAGTTTAATTGTGTAGCAATAGAGTTGGGTGATTGCCACCATTACATGTCAATCTATCAATCATGTAAATGTATCATTATTTTTTGAGGTGTTTTTTTTTTTAATAATTTAAATGCACGCATGTTGTGAATTCATTATATTTAAACCCTAACATCATATTTTATATGTAAAACTTATTTTTTAAAACTTCATGCTATTGAAAATTAAAAATTAATGTGATCTCCTTTTCGAAATTGTTGATTTGTGATGAACTCACAATGCGATATTTAAGTATCCTTTCAGTACAAATTTTTACGATTATGTACTAATAAAATAGTATTTTCATTCAGTTTAAACCCCTCTCTCTCTCTCTCTATATATATATATATATATGTATATATTTAATTATTATCAAAGATATTTTGGATATTTTTTCAACGTTTCCTTAATATTCTAGAAACAGCACTCTAGCTGGACAATCTTAATTAATGCCAAAAATGAATGAACTAAATCATTCACACAAATAGTAGAAATAGCCGTACTGTCGCACGAGCTGTTCGAAAGTAACATTTCAAACATGACTGGCCTACATATATAGCGTTATCATTTGTATAACGAAATTCTGATATGGTCTGATAGGTGGTCCCCAGTTGAGATGGTTCACGAATGTGGTCTCATGAAATGTTTTTTGGCCATTGTTAAAATATGAGCATATGTATATATATATAGATAGATAGATATGAAATTGTCAAATATATAGATCAATAAATGTTACAAGGTGCTCGCGGGTCTAGTTTATAAGTGGACAAGACATATTTAAAATCTTATGTGAGATTGAGAGGTTGAATTAGATTATTATCTTTAATTAATTTTTTGAATAAATTGACCCGCTTGATATTTCAATATTATAACTAGTCATTTTCACAGAATAAATTCTGTTTACGTAGTAAAATACCAAAGTTACGTAGTCAAAGATCAGTGGACCTAAAAGCATAAATAAGTTTGGATTGCTGGAGGTTTTTAGTAAAAATCCTGTCGCACCCAACCTATAGGTGGAGAGGCGATTGCTAAAAATATTGGAGATTAAATGAATTGGAAAAAATAAATATGAATTATTTTAAAAATTATGATGATTAGTATATTTTATAAGTGCTGACATTTGACATATGTAGTGCCCGCGTGAATCTATTAGAGTTGCGTTACCCGTGCTTTATTATATCCAAATGTTATTTTTTAGTAAGCTTTGAGTCCTCTCCAAGTAGGCACAACCTACATAAAGAAAAATGAGTGGATTTTAAAACAGGTAGTGTGTGTAAACTACATTATTTTAGGAATATTGAGAGTAAGCACCGCATTATTATTATTATTATTATTATTATTATTATTATTTTCCCTTCAATTAATCTAAGGAACCGATGATAAATCTAATTCAAATAGTTTGGCCAATCAATTATTTTACATTTTATTTTATTTGACGAACAAGATTTCCAACATTAAAATATTCTATAACTACAATTTACAATTTTCGAATCAGTCCCGAAGGAATTTCGAATGAGTGGAACCTCGATGGTATAGATTTTTCCTCATCAGTTCCAATTTTGATGATCCAACTTTTTATGAATCCAAATGCAGCGTATCGTAAAGCTAAATTGCCGCAGAAAATCTGTATATTTTTTATTGCACGCTGATACGATAACACAGCAATTTTGTGGTTGAGCCGTGTGCTTCAAAAATTGTACCTACCTTGATTGCTGCAACCTTTTTTCTTTTGTTTTTAGCATATGGATTACGTTGTTTGCCGAGAAAGCCTGAAAAGGTTCTGATTTCCAAAATCACTTGGACAAGAAAATCATCGGACTATCATTTTCCATTGTCATGGGCTGGAGCCTGCAGGTCGCCGACCCCGTCTATATATTTGCTCTTTCGGAAAAGAGATGAGCTTATTTTCAACTTCTTTCATGAATACATCGGCTGCTCAATGAGCACTTAATAATATTATCTTTATAGTTATATGTGTAGAATTCAAAATTTGAACTCTAATAAATTTTTGATTTGTATACATTTATAAATTTAAAAAAAAAAAACAGAAAACAAAAGTGCTTCTTTTAAGAATTCTACAAAAACTAAACTTGAGAATCCATTAATTAATATCATGTAATCTCATTTTATTATATTGTATATTGGATATCGCAATATTGTAATTGTTATAAAACCTTAGATATTATAAAAAAAATTATAAAATATTACATTGTCTTTAATTTCATTATTTGTTTATTTTTATGTCTTTTCAATATTTAAAATATCAAGAAATGTGTTTGTTTTACCTATTTTAAATAAAAATCGTTGTTTGTTTTTATTTCATACCTATAACTATCATTTAAAATTTAATACACATATTTTGTACATTAAGTGTGATCCACATTGTTAATAATTGATAAAGCATCCCATTAGTTTAAAATAATTAAAATTTAATAATCAATTAGATTTATTTTCTCTTTACTTTTATAAGATAATAATGAAACTCATAGTAAATTAAATGATGTCTTTTCAAGCCAATATAATTTCACTACAATGATCTTTTACATTAAATGCCATTTTAATTTTTATAAGTCAACATTTTTCACC
The DNA here is from genome assembly GCA_014898725.1 of Jacaranda copaia. Lineage (NCBI taxonomy): Eukaryota > Viridiplantae > Streptophyta > Magnoliopsida > Lamiales > Bignoniaceae > Jacaranda > Jacaranda copaia. The sequence goes on from JACGDI010001367.1 coordinate 692,098, forward strand.
ACAAATACAATCTTATTTTCATTTCTCTATAGAAAAATCAAATGACCAAAACAAAAACACATATCAAAGTGAAATTAAAAACTAAAAATAAAAATGAAATAGTAAAACAAAGAAGAATTTGTTTTGGGACGTGATTGTGGGATTCTCACGAAGTTAAATTATAATTTATCTTTCTATATATTCTTTCAAAGTAAAGAACTCACAATAAAATTAAATAAATTTTCTTTATTCAACATAATGTGATTCCTGCAACGTAAAGAAATTAGCCAGATCCACAAGTTACTACTCTTGCATTTTTTGTGTTAAAAAGTAGCTAGGCAAGATCGACACGAATTGTCAGCCATTAAGATTAGGGCATGCCTTGAATTTTAAGGGACGCTATCAAGATTAGGGGATGCCTCTGGATCTTCTATATGGTTACTTACAGAGGTATTTACAGTTCGTCCATCAAAGAAGTTATTAGATCGATAAAGGGAGTTAAACACGTGACTTTTATGAGACTCATACCCGCTCCTTATCAATTGTGCCAATATTCATTGATCTAATCTTAAATATCATTTTCGATTATCTAAGCAACAATTTCCCACTGCTTCTCCATGCATATTTTCATTTCATTACTCACGCAAAAATTAATAACAAGACAAAAATGAATATGAAACTGAAAATCAAAAATCAAAAATCAAAAATGAAAATGAAACCAAAGGTGGCCTAACAATTTTTCAATATCCAAAAATCATGTTCTTATCCTCTATGAAAATCAAGAGATATATGCCAAAAGCACTAATCAAAAGGACATTTGAAAAACAAATACACCTTGCCCACTTATATATCCCATGAGTAATAAATTAAAACCCCATATTCATACTCAACTTCATTTATTAGAACCTTAACACATATCTCATGTAGTATTTTTATACAATGAAAAAACAACAAGTTTACGGGCGGGGGGGATAATAATTCCTACCATGTTATAAATCAAAACTAGTCATCATCAATACTTACGGCTGCTGCACCTTGATTTTATCTTCTGTTGCATTAATGGAGTTCTTGCAATGAGCAATTGCAGCTGCAATTGCAGCCTGCAACTCTTCCATAGTGCTATCAGTAGTTTTGTTAGGAGTAACAGTTCCACTTGCCACCAAAAGCCCACTATTTGTAGGAGAAGCCCTCATTGACGCCGGTGCTGAGAATTCCCCTCTCCTTCCCCTCCACCCGGCCTTCTTGCAGCTTCTCACCCTTAGATTGCCCGAATACGAAGAATACGGCGGCTGCCGGAGAAATTGATCAGAATTCCCAGCTCTCCTGACGTTTTTCAAGGAAAGAAACGGCATAACCAATCTCACATACCTCTTCACAAACTCGAATTTCGATTTCCTCTTCTCTTGAATAATATCATAATCCTTTTGTTCTTCTTCCCCTGTTCTGCATTTAGGCATATTCCCAAATAGGGAGAAGGATTTTGATTTTCCTCTCCCTTTTCCCTCCAAGACAAGTCTGCTGCTCTCCTGATCATCATCATCAGTTGGTCTTGTGAAACTTGTTTTATTATTATTGTTATCATTATTGCTGAAATTATTGTTGTTGTCTTGTACTAATTCTTTTGTTGGAAGAGTACTGAAACTATCCGCGGTGGCGCGCGGATAGACGGGGAGGTTGGAGAGGAGGTGGAGGGGAAGTAAGTGTCCATGGAAGAAGATCTCATCTGCTGGAGATAAATCAATGGCAAATTGAGGAGGGGATTTAGTTTTGTTATTTTCTGGGATTTTTGAGGACGGCGGGTGGAGGGAGCTGGTGAAGGAGAATTCATGGGAAGGAGAGGATGAGGCCGAAGGCGGTGAGGAGGCTGCAGGATTAATGAGCGGTACCTGCTGCTTTGCTGCTTGTGCATCATTCTGCTTGTTCTCTTTTGCTGTTTTTTTGTCCCTTGGTAATTGTTGCTGTTTCTCCTCCATGTCTCTCTGCTGATTATAAGGCTGACAATAGTCTGATACGATATGAGTTTTTTCCTCACTTGTCTTCGTGCTCTTTTTTCTTTGTTCTTTTTTCTTTTTTCGTGGTTGCAAGTGTTGGCAATTTTTTCTGGAGGGATAAGGATAATCAGTGAGCAGTGGAGGTTGGGGGTTGCGGGGGTGGGAGTGGGGAGTCTCCTGTTTTGAGTCTGGGTTTAGAACTGCCTTTCGCATGCAGTGTGCCAGTTACATTTATGGGCTTGACATATTTTGGGAAGGGGCCATGTGGTGGAGTGGGGCCTTTAGAAACACCACCTGTTGCAGTTTAAATCTTTTAACCTCATATTTTATGTATAATGCTATATGTTAATTCCAAAAGCCACTCAAGTACTGCTGCAAAGTTACTTCAAGTCTTCTATTTTACTTATATATTTTATTTTTTATTTTACTTTAAAGATATATATATATTAATTATATAAAATATTTTTTAAGAAATAATTAATTATAAATTATATTTATTTAATATGTATTCATAAAATAAAATAAATGAAACCAACTGGAACCAAGGATCCATCGTGTGTGTGAAACCATGTTTCTTAATAGATACAGTGGCAAATTTTCGGTGAAGGGTCTAATTTACTAAATTGTCCTAATGTTTTGGAATGGATATGGGCAGGTGTTGAGAAGTCGTGTTCAAACTTCAAAACCATCATTCATTCCAAGGAGAATCTTAGATTATGCAGTACAAGTAGCATATTGTCAAATACATAATCATAAAACTTAGCTTAATACTTTCTTTTTCTTTTTTGCAAGCATCGACTTTGGGACTTGGGAGGGCGCTTCACTTCAATTATTTCCTCGCTACATGGCAACACTTTGAAAATTGAAATTAATCCTCTTCAATATTATTATTATTATTATATAAGGGGCTAACTGTAATATAATATCATATATATATAGAAACGTATAATATGCTTACATAAAATATAAGATATGCATACATATATAACATAATATCATATATAAATATATAGTATACTGATATAAATATAAAATATGTATGTGTAAATATACATATGCACACTCACACCCACACCCAACAGGCCCGATATGGTCATAGGACTGCTGCTACTGTGGAGACCGCTGCAAGCGGCCACGGTGGTCCAAGCAGCCCATGGCCACCGCGCAAGCGGCCATTAACTGCCTGCTGCCACTGGCGGCCGGTGGAAGAGAGAGGAGGGGAAAGACGGATTTTTTCCCCCCCAAAAAAAAAGAAAAAGAAGAAAATTACATTTTTTTTAATTCATACATAATTTAGTTAATATATATATCTAAATTTATTTCTAATTAATATAGTCAATTTTTTTTATTTATTGTATTTTTAATTAATTAATAAATTTAAACGATTTTAATTAATTATTTTAGTATATTTGTTATTTAAATAAGTAATGTAATGATTTATATATATTTATTTTAGATATGATGATTATTTTAATAAATAGTTTGATTACTTTAAATTTATTTACTTTATGGTTATTATTTAAATAAATGATTTAATTAAATCTAATCAAAGGTATTTTATATATGTTTATGACTTTAATATTATTTAATATCACTACAAGAAAAAGATTTATTAGTGATAAAATAGTAAGTAACAATACAAAAATTGTCATTAGTAATATATATTAGGTGACAAAAGATTTTATTTTATAACCTTAATGATTTTTATAAAACTAAATAGTGAGAAAAATATTGTTTAAGTTACACAATTAATAATTAATGACACACTTATGGTAATGATCTAATGACAATGAATCTAGTCACAAATTATAATGACAATAAAGGTTGTCGCCATGGGAGTATTACTAATTGTTAATTGCGATAACTTAGAATATTAACTTTTTTCACTATTAAGCCATATATATGGTGTCAAAATAAAATTTTTTGTCACTTAAAAAATCTCATTAGTGACAAAATAAAAATTATTGTCACTTTAATATAGATTGCTAGTGATAATTTGTACATTGTCAGTTATTATTTTGTCACTAATATCATTTTTTTTTAGTGTATGTAAGTCAATTAATAATATTTTTTTATTTAACATCATTAAATAAATTTAATTATGTAAATAATTTATATATGTATACTATTTAATATAATTCAAATTTTTAAGATGACATAGTACACAGAGAGGCATTTAGGACTTTTGCCATATCATTAATTTCTATCATTTTTTATTTTTTAAATTATTTTGCTGTTAGGGATATTTTGAATTTTTTTTCAAAATTTGTCTCTATTATAATTAGGTTTGTTGTTTGAGGGAGATTTTTATAATTTTTAAAAATGTAAATACCTTTTCGTAATTATGCCAAACATTAGGAATGACAATCATAATTCATTCTAAATTTTATATCATCTACTTAAATAAAATGAATAATTAAGAAATTTTATGATTTTATTCAAACGTTTTTGTTAGCTTCTGCATATTCATATGATGATATCAAAAAATAAAATGATGATGTTATTGTATATAGTCCAACATCTGTAATTTTAATTAAACACGATTATGAACAGATCCAAAAATGAAAGTGTGAGGAGAGGACAAAAATTATAAAATATAAAAGTTCAAATATAAATTTCATAATTTACGAATTCAAAAATAGAAGTTGAACACCATGCTTTTTTTTATCTTAAAATTCGCCATTGATCATCAAATCAATGTTGAAATTAAGTAATATTTATAAAAATAACAATCAAACATATATTTAATTATACATAATTTACGATAATATCATAAAGTAAGATATATAATAGCATCATCAGGCATAATCAGTGATTGCAATTATTGAAGTACTGTCAAAATAAATAGCATCTCATGAGTCATAATGGCGTCTCATGAAGTTTGAAATATTGGATATTTATATAGTTAGAGACGCAAGTTACATTACTTGTGATATCAGTTCAGAGTAGCCACAAATGTTTAGATGCACAAGTTGTACTAATTGACGGTGAATTAACAATTCTCTCAGTCTCACACTTATAATAAGCCCCCTGACGTCCTCTCAACTCACACCAAAAGTATAAACCAATTTAAGAAATACCAAGGAAGTTGCTTACTTGCTACCCAATGTTATATTAATTTTTCCCCTCCAAAACCAAAATAACTGCTTTACAATAATTTTGGACGAACTTATCATATTAAATTTTTTAATAGTTTTGATTTTAAAAAAAAAATTAGGCTATTTGTTATTGCAATAATTAATTTTAGGACAAAGCCCGTGAAGCAATGGTAAACGAGTTTGGTGAGCCTCTATACGCAGAGATTCGAATGGATATTGTGCCATGTAATGTCAGCATGAATGCAAATGACTCGCCGTCTGGAATGACCGCATTGTCCCCACCATGCATGAATGAATTTTGACGGTGACTTTTAAAACAACCTTTCCTAGGTACCATTCGGTTAAAATTAGAACATTTATAACTTTCAACTTTCATTCATGTGCCAAGAAAAATTCTCTATTTCAAATTTCACCTACAATTTAATTTTAGTCAATGCAATCATCTAAAATTTAGATATTTGTTATGTGTAATTGATTAATTGTCAAATATAAATGCTCATGCAAACCTTAAACATATCAAGATTTGATAGAATGAACAGGACTGGACCAACATCTAAAACTTAAATATTCATTACCTTTAATTAATTATTGAACAAATATAACTGTCAATTCTATACACATCACAGTTTGGTGTAGAATGAAGAGGGGTGCTGGACCCACGTGTGCATTATGGTCTATTAGACTAGAAAAACTTTTTTTGCTTTGTTAAGGTCGACATATTAATCATAGTGACATTATTTGGGTGGACAGAGTCGTCTTCCCCACTAGAACCACTCAAGAGGGGCATTTTGTATGAACCTAAAGATAAGAATTGGGAAAGGAAAGGGGAGGGCTAGGTGGTTTTTTTTTTTTTTTTTAAAATTTTGGTGGGGGGGCGGGGCGGGATGGAGATTGCAAAGTTTTTGTCCCATGTCACGTTGCTTGCTGGCCTGTCTTCCTAAGACTCTTCTGTCCTGAGAGGATGCACAACATTTCTAGTGGCCAGTGGAAAAAGTGGAAAAAGTGGAAAATAGAAAGGATTTCCCAATTCCCACCGAGGATCGATCTTTGAGGGATGAATGCGATATCTTTGTTTCATGCCATGTTTGCTGCCCTAACCCAATTCCAACACGGCCGCCGCCTCTCTCCCAAATTGAGCACGCTTATGCGTGTTGTGTACGCAAAGATCCACCTTAATCACTCTTTATAGGATGTTTGAATCTCAAACTTTTGAAATATTCACAATCATTCATGTGATGAAATTCATAAAAATCCACAATAAACAGATAATTATTCTTTAAAATGATGTGTTTATAGATGAAAAGAACCAACCGTATCGATTTATCAGTTTGTAACTAACTCGCACCCATCTCCCACATTACATAAATATTAGTAGCACATTAGCGTAGAGTTGACGATCCATAGATAAAAAAAAAAACACTTGAAAGTTCTATGACTTTCCCTTGTCTTTACGGATAATTTTAATTTTTCTAATCTCCTATCTCATGTTGGGGGAGCAAAGGAAAGAGATAATTTAATTTTCATTTTTCTCGTCTATCTCGCATGATGGACAAGGGGACGAAATAATGTTAATTTCTAAATTCTTCTATCTAGCGTGATGGGGGAAGGGGAGAACATCTCGAACCTAGGTAGTGAAAATGTAAACAACCAGATGAAATTAAAAGAGGAGTTTGCACAAAGAGGATGGAGTTTATATAGGGAAAGAACCAACATGGCCAACCTGCCATTTAGTAACTCGAATAACTAACCCATGCCTGCCTCCCGTGTTACTTTAAACATTGATAGCATGTCAACCAGAGCTAACGATCCACGGCAAAAACACTTGGGGGCTCTATGAATATCCCTTGCCCCGATTAATAATTTTAATTCTCCTCATTACCTCTATCTTGCATGATGGGGCAACGGAAAGAGATCATTTTCATTTTTCTCATCTAATCTATCTCGCACGTTTTTGGTTTTCCTAATTTCCTCTATCTGGCATGATGGGGCTAAGGGAAGAGAGTTTCCAACCTAACCAGTGAAACGTAAACAGTCAACAGATGAAATGGAAAAGAGGGATTGTACTCTGGCAGCAGCAGAGAGGACTGCATCACGGCCGTAGTTCACTTATAATACTTGTAGTATTGATTCATATTCTCTAACAAAAAAACATGATTATAAGGAGTAAAATTACATAGCAACATCATGATGAGACAACAATTGGAACTTGGAAGCAAACCCATATTCTTCTTTACATTCATGGAAATTCCTCCATGTAATCAGAACACTCAAACCACTGCTACAAGCTCTGAGAGATATGCCCCAAAACTATACTTTCTGCTTTGATGAGAAAAAGGACAAAAAGAACTAATTTTTGTATTCAGAATGTTTATCTTCCTCACTCAGTCAAGGAAGAATAACACAATGTTAACATTAAAAAAATCAATGTCGTCCAAGAGGAGAAAAATCCTAAGAACTCTAGTCAAACATTCTATGTGATAATATTACAATGAGGATAGCTTTCAATTGTTGTTAGCTATGTGAAGGGGGAAAGTATATGAGTAAATGTACTGAGGGCTCAAATAAGTTATCTTTGGTCTGTTCTACAGTAATTGTACATAAAGAGACTTACTCTCATCTATGATTCTGTCCATTCTCATCAAGGGTTCTGACTCACAAATCTTCATCATGTTCAAGTCCAAACCCAGTAGAAGCAGAAACATTTTCCCACCTCTTCGCTATTCACAAATAGGGACTCCCTTACCCTTACAAGCTTATGACAATGGGCGAGGAATTTATCACATCGGATACAATGGCCTTCTCAGTTACGATCAGTTTGAGAAAACTAGCACTCACCGGAGATTGACTATTCACTTCCACTACTATATCTAGCAGCTGGTAAAAACAGGGAAATAAAAAAGCAATAAATATGGTTGCTAAATTTATTTAAAGATTTTCCAAATACAGTAATAGTATAATATGAGCATACCTCCAGAAGGTCTTTTCCCTTCCATGGCCTCTTTCTTCTGTTGGCAGCTCAAGCAAAGGAAGGGACCATCCCAAGGCCGCAATTTTCCCGGTTCAGTTTTTCCTGCATGTATTGAGACACCTTCTCCAGGTTTTACTTCTACTTGGCAAACTACACATATGAACAGCTTAAACATATTGCAGACTGGGTACTTCGAGTCCAACCTATATGATACACAGTTAAATCATCAAAATCTCAGTCAGCATTCTAAAACGATAAGGAGAAGAACTCCGATGAGAAACTGATTTGGGAGAGACAAATAGAGTATTAAACACGACACCAATCGGACCTTTCTGAAAGTGAAGCTGATCCTTCCTCAAACAGTTCCTCCACCACATCTAGTTCACAATGTTCTTGCCTACCGGACTGAGAAGATGACTCCAAGGGCTTTTTGCGGAACATAGACTTAAAGACACCTTTTCCTTGCTTCTTGGGAGGTTGATTTGGAGGATCAGGCTTCTCTGGAGGTTGTATATCTACAACAATACAGGTTGTATCATCTCGAAGACCTTTCACCTGTACAGCTTCCTGCATGTATGAGAACAGCAAAATATCAGATCATTAGATAGCAACAACAACAACAACAATACAATTAAAAAAAACTTACTTTGACAATCTGTGAAGCAGCAACATCTGCTGGCATCCCTCTACAACACTCAAAAGCTGCTTCTGGAGATAATGCATCCCAAACACCATCACTTGAGATAATAAGCCTTCCACCAGTTGATGATAGCTGTGGATATCACAAACGAAATGGTTTAGCTTGGAATTGTTCTTATTCACTATTATAAATGCGGAGTATGGCTCTATAAATATTTAAATTTCATGCAAAAGTAACTCAAACAACCAAAATAAAAATAATAATAATAATAATAATAATAGTTACAATGTATATCACAAGCATTGATATAGCTTTCCAGTCAGAGTAAAATGTATTCAGTTGGTCTAAGTAGACAGAGTAGATCAAATTCAGCAAGCAGAATTTCATGATAAGAAACAAACCTTTACTTGCTTTACATAGGGAACAGGGACAATGAACTCTCCAACATCCATATCGCCAATGGACCGTGAGAGACACAATCCACCAGGCCAACATCTTAAAGGACCAATCTACAACAAACCAGAGCACTTGTAAGATTAAAAACTATTTCCAATTCCAGAAGAGCAAAATTAGTTGAAAGTTGGAAATCCCCAGCTTGATGTTTATGGACCCTTGATTCCAAAACTGGAAGAAGAATATTTATAGCACACCATGCGATTTGATGGTGACACCAATATGTACAAGAGACAAGCCAAAAAATTTTGTGCTGACAGCACATGGGAGTTCTTAAGTTAGACAAGAAAATCATGTAAAATTCCAAAAAATTGAACAGTCTGTTTTCCTCAAAATATTATGCTCATCCGCATTGAGCAGTTGAATTTACACAGGGATATAAATAATTGCAGTACCCACACATAGCACATATCCATATAATAGTTTCATGATCCACTAGGAGCTCAAATCAGTAATGTTTTCTGCTACTGATCAAAAACCAAGTATGAACTGACTTAACCAAATGGGAGTGCCACTGTGAGGGGTAAGAAGAAGAGTACCTCTGTGTAGAGATGTAAACGGATATTAAATGAATCGGATAATCTGTTTTCATATTCGTATCCATTTAACTTTTCGAATATTCGGATACGGATACGGATTTTATAGATATTTAAAAATGATATCCAAATTCATATCCGTCGGATATCAGTCGAATTCAAATATATCCATATTCGATTATAATTATTCAGATTTATTTATATTTTATTAAATTTATCTGTATTTGGATTTTTTTTATATTCATATTCAATGATAATTATTTAGATATCTATTTGTAAATATCCAAATATGTGAATCTATGAATTTATAACAAATACATATTTTAATTAATAGAAGAAACTATATAATTTCATTAAAAAGAAAGCAATCAAACAAATAGCATAATTTCTAATTAATAATTGATTTTATAATTGAATATTAGTGCTTATTATTAATAATAATGGCATAGGAGTGTATTAATTATAAAATTAACCAACAATAATTATGTTGATTAACTTCATTCTTCAATTTTTCTCTCTATTACAATAATTTTTAAAATTTTTTTTCCCCAATTCTTCAATTATAATTTATATATATATAGATAGATTATGAGAATTTTATTAAAAAAACATAAACAATATATTATTTAATAAATATATATTCGAAGCGGATATTAAACGGATTAGGTATGCATTTATCATATTCGTATTCATTTATAATCAGATATATACTAATCAAATACGGATAATATCTGCTTTAAACAGATGCAAATAAATTTTGTATAAACGGATACGAATGCGAATAGTAAATGAATTTTTGAATATTCATTTATAGTCCTACCTCTGTGCCACCTCCAGTATTAAGCCGGCCAACCTCACCGCCACTTGCTGTTATGCGTTCCCTCCTGTTTCATCAATAATCAGAGAGCTAAGCTTTTTTGCAACCATCTTACGTCACAAATCAGGTGAAAATAACAAACTACTTACTCTTCTTCACTGCAGTCAAGTCTATGATCTGCTGACAGATAATGTATTGCCCCTTCAGCAGATTCAAGTACACCACGAGAATCACCAACTGATGCAACAGTTAAGACCCATCCCTCAATTATTACAAAGGTAACTGTTGTTCCCGATGTTTGTGCTGATATATCAGGACCAGAAATGATCAGCAGCTATTAGTGCCATAAAGAGTAATTCAATTAACTCTAGGCTCTAGCAAGTTGAGATGAAAACAAATTCAGGCTTAAGCAAACATAGCAAGATCTGACATTCAGAAGTTATTTTGTGATCATTAAAGTGGAAAACAGAAGAAACCAAAGCTGTCTGCATCTTCAGCCAATATCCTGATCTATAACATCTAAGATGACCTCTGCTAAGAATATGCAATTGGGGCCTATGGTTCCAAAAGAATTACTGAAATTCATTCCATTGCAGGCATCAAAAACTTGGAATGGTTTACTAAATCTGAAACAAACTCCACTAATTATCTCAGGGAACTCTTTTTTTCTTTTTTTCTTTTTATGAATTTGCAGGTGTCCTTTTGCAATTAAACATGTCAATACGACATGGAAATCTTTAAAGACATAGATTAATATTTAATAAAATGCCAATTTTATCATACAAACTTTTTCCAAGGTTTTGATAATCTCCAATCAATATGAATTCCAGCAATAAATACTTCTTTTTCAAGACTCTTTTGCTTTCCTAATAACAAAACCACCATCCTTTTCAATATTGAATCTTGATCTGCAACAGTTAGGCATTTTATGTGTTCCAGTTAAACAGTTGAAATTTACTTAAAAATTTCTTAGGTATATTGGAACTCCGAGTTTAATTATAACCACAAAGTTTAATGTACGGCAGTAGATATCTAAACAAAGTTGCTTGCATGATGCAGGCTGACGGCAATTGAATTCTACTTACAAACTAAATGCAAGTTGTAGTAAATGACTGGTTATGAAGACAGTTATACCTCTTTCCTGAAAATCTTCATCAGTTTTCACAAACCCTGCAACCAAAGCCCTGGGCAATGCAGCAACCCACTCATCAGTGTTAAGATCTGGTGGAATAGCACCCAAGACATTGTTCAAGAGACTCTCCTTGGCATATATAGCAGCTGCAGATCCATTGTGACCATCAAATAACTGAAAAGGATTTTGGAAAAAAAAAATAATATCTGTAAGAAGAAAGCAAAAGGAGGCAGTGAAGGCGTTATGAGTTTAAATCTCTTTCCCCAAAAGACACAATTTACCATTCTTTGACAGATGAAAAAACTCAATTTATTGGTCATCACTAAAAATTAGAAAATTGCATCCACCCACAATTAGCACACTTAGACCTAAACAGCTCTACAATACCCAAAGTTACAGTGATGATCGTTAAGTGTGAGAGAGCAGCATCCACACTAATCATGATTAGCACACTCAAATCTAGCATTTTCTTCGACTTTTTCAATACAGTACGTTTAAGGAAAAATTATGTCCCAACATGTGACATGTCAACTTCTAGCCATTAAATAATGAAAAAAGGAAGAAATCTAAATGCCCCAAGAAAATCTGATATAATGACAATACATTTTCACATCTATGAACTGTCATTTCTTATTTTATCCTATTCATTTCTTTCTCAAGCCACAGAATCTGTCCTCTATATTATCCATTGTATCGAGTATCAAGAAACTTAACAGAAAAAAATAACAACAGTCATCGGACGGAAAAATAATGGTAACAATGAGACCAATTCAAACATTCTACACCAACAAATATCTAATCAAATTCCAATTCCAAAACAACAGAATCTGAAAATGATATTGAAGCATGAAATAGAAATAGAAGAAGGGCTACATCATTATACCGCAAAAACGGAATATGTGGCAACTCCATCACCCAAGACCCGTTGACATTCGGTCTTGATGAATGTAAAGTCCTCGCCTTTCTTGCTCTGACTAGCCTGGCCGTGCGAAATTTCAGGCCTCTCAATCTTCTCATTGGCCAATTCCCGCTTTAACAACACCGATAATGGGACCGTCTGATGGTCACCACTCTTAGACAACATTGCTGGGCCCCCAGTTATATCCCAAGAACACAAATTAACAGATTTTCCTTTTCCTACCTTTTTTTTTTTCCTCTTTGCTTGCAAGATTCAAAGAATGAAGCCTTTCTACAAAGCAAATCCTCTTTTCTTTTGTTATTCTTGGTTCCACTGGATTCAATGCAGACAAATCCAACGAAATCCTATACATACAAAATTACAAATTTTTTTTCAGAAAATGTCCCATAACACAAATCTACAAGCCATCTAAACAAGAAAACCAACAATTGGAATGATGACGGCAACAGGAGAAAAATTCTATCCATATTTAATGCAATCAAAAACATGTGAACCGATAATATAAAAGATGCTCTTGAATTATAAAAACATTCGGGTAACCCAACATTAGACGATGTCAGAATCATTATACTTCAAGATTAATGTAAAGACAACCAATTTCAGCAGAATGCGGATTAAACTAGAGCATCAAAATCTCCAAAACAGGTAACAGGTCTGCCCAGAAACAGCAAATATTCGAAAAGCAAAAAGAAAATGAACGAACGAATTAGTGAAAAATGCAGTCGGGTTGCCGTCATCAAGAAACGCAGATCCCGGCGTCGTTGGGTACCAACGCTGCAAGAAATCCGGTTGTTGTGCGTTTTGCTTTGTGTTAGAGAGAGAGAGTGAGAGAGAGAGTGTGTGCGTGTCAACGCTGGGAGCGTAGTCGAAGAGGCTGTCCCGCAAATTTTCTTGTTTGTGCCTTTTTTAGGGGGATTATTCATTCTATGAGGTATTATTTAATTTAATTGCTGTAATAATAGAATTTGTAAAAGTGCGTGGTTTTTTGTTGTTGTATGTGTTTGTATTAAGAAGTGACAATGACGATTGACGTCCCCATAGTCCTGCTATTGCTACCCATTCTCCTAAATGCTTTTGTTCGGCATTAACAAAACTGGCATCTGAGCTGTGAAACGGTCGTCTTTTTCGCCTTTTTACTCTCCTCCTGTGCGCGTAGAATACAATGCCGGAATGAATGTGTTGTCTCAAGTTGAGTTAATATAAATTTTACAAAATTTTAATAATTTTCAGATGAAAGTCAAATTTTTTATATAATTTTGTATTTTTTTTAAACATATAATGATGTATATATCAAAAGTGGGATTTTACTATAATGTTAACTAAATTTTGAGAATATAAAATTTCATTGACCGCTCATTGTTAGTTGTAAAGTTTCTGATTTTAAAATTCATTTAAATAATGATCTTTAACACATTTCATAAATCCTTTCACACTCATAAATTTATACAATTGTATATTAAATTGATCATAGTTATGCAATTTTGACCTAAAAATTCTGCATTGTTTGAATTCGAATACTTTTATTTGTTAGCAATAGTTGTGAATTTTTATTTTTATTTTCTAAATCATAAAAAAGGCAAACTAGCTACTTAGTGACTTTTAAATATATTGTTTTGCATTCAATAATATATATATATATAACACATAAACCTATACACAATTAAAAGTCTATATCATAATTATGTAGTTTTGGCCAAATCTGAATTTAGAATTTTTAAAAGATTATTTAGAATAATTTCATTAATTACCTAATATTAGTTGTGAGTTTTTTTATTTTCTAAATCATCAAAAATGAGAACTAACTAAATTAATGATTTTTTTAATATTTTCTTAAATTCATTCACATACATATATTAAGTAATGACATCAATTAACCAATTTTTTTTTTAAAAAAAGAAAGATTAAAGAAATTGAATGAGGATATAATATCATCTATGATAAATTCATCCAACTTCTATATTTGTTATTTCTTTCTCATAACTTTAATTTTATTTATTATATTTGTTCATCTCTGTCGTGATATCTATTAGCTTGATATGTATTAAATTGTTAAAAAAAGTATTCTTCTTTTTAATATTATTTGCTCAATTGCTTTCTCTTTAGCTCTATTACTTCACTTTGTGATTTATTACATTTTGTTTTTATTTTGTTATTTGATTCTGTACTATTTCGTAGAAATTTATTGCCTGTATTAATAGTTGTATCAATTATTTACTTATAATTCTTGACTTCATAGAATTTTGTTAAGTTTTTAGTTTCTTTATGCCTATTTTTATGGGTAAATATCATCAACGTCCTCAATGGTATATAATATATATGAAATAAGAGAACAATGACTTTAGCTCATCATACTAATATACATAGAGATCTTTTTCCTTCTACTTCACTAGAATTATGATTTTTTTTAGTCACTAAAATAATTTGAACTGCTTATTTAATTTGTGCAGTTTATAATAGTCAAGTTTAGCATATGGAATTATAAATTTAAAAAAAGTCACATTTGTTTATAGAAGAATATCCGTTGTTTATGCTAGTTAATTATTATGTTAAACGAAAGGATGCTTTTGAAAATAAAATTTCGATAATAAATGAAATCTTACTGTGAGCCATTTCAAAAAGATAAGAATAATAAATTTAAGAAAGAGAGGCTAAAATTAATGGAATCATATGATGATTTAATTGTGCTATGATGATTTGTATATAACTACTTTACGAAGAAAAAATAGCATAGCCCACTCTTGAGTTAATAAAGTTTTCTCTAAAAATAAAAACAAATTATTAAAAATTCAAAATAAAAATGATAATCTCACTTTCATAAAGTTTTATTTGTGCCCAATTAATTATAATTATAATTCAAATTCAAGAACTAATACATTAAAGTACTAATAAAAACATTTCTCTCTTTTGAATATTAATGAGTAGACTTTGGGTCTAATTTAGACTAAAAGTTAACTCAAATTCTATATATAAAGATTATAAATTATTTATTTTATCAATATGAAATACTGACATTAGGTGCAATGGCATAGACTCTTTACATGTTTATTTCTTTCCTTTTAGATGAATTTAATGCAAAGAGAAGTGAGAGCATACGCTAAAGTGGACCCATTTATTCCTATTTATAAATTTAAGCCGACCTCAGTCGGCCAATCACCAATGAATAAGCTGCATGAAAGTTTTGATTAACGTGTGCGCAGCTCATGATACCAAACCTTATTGTTACAAATGGATGAAAGAGTCAAGGGCATTCGGACAAACTTATATGAGGATGTTTTAGTGCATATATATATATATATGTAACGATGGTCGAATTTGATTTTGGGTAAGTTATTTTTTAAATGTAAGCTTGCGGTACAATTAAGTCGATTTAATGTGCGAAATACTTAAAATGCCTATTACAAGTATGACTAAGACCGGCAACATAATAAAATAGTTAATAAAGAAACAAATGAACGGTGAAAGACTTAACCTCTTCCTCATATTAATTAAATGAGGTCGACGTTCCTAATTTCTTGTGAGGATACTCAGACAATAGTATTACTGTGAGAAGCTCAATGATACTTCTAAATATTCTAATTAGTTCATGATTTGAAGAAGAAAAATTATTCAAGTTTTCAATATTGTGTGATCATTTGGCAAATAATGTATACAGATGTGTTTCAATTTAGAAGTTTAGTCTTTTTTTTCATACAAGGATCATGATTAATCATGCCTTGGTTTGGATCAAAATAATTCAACTCACGTGATAGAGCATGGGCAATTGTTGTTGATTATTTTAACAATTTTGATAATGTAGTGATTGACGGCATAAGGGACTTTTAAAACCAATACCCACATCACATGTGGGACGTTAAATTTTTAAAATAAAAGATGGTTGAATATTATTAGAAAATTAGACCATCAGTAGAACATTCAAATATATACATATTAACGTATACATAGAATTAAAATAGACGATATATATTATTATAGTCTGCGTGATAATTAATTCACTAATAATCACATAAAAATCTAATACACATGAACAAAGTCATTGGTGTTATATAAAATTACTTTGCTCAATGGGTTTATAATGAAACATATATTTCGTGAACTAATTGATCTTATAAAAAAACAATTATTGATTGAGAGAATAATCAAATTATCCATTTTATGTTGTCGGCCACGATTTCTTATTGAAAAATGCAAAATAGGTAAATGAAGATGTTGTTAATCACAGAAGTTGAAAATACGAAATAGTGAGGAGAAAAAGAAATTAGAATGAGAGACGTGTTAATATTATTATTATTATTATTATAGAAAATAAAAGAAGTTAATTGTGTGAGAGGAGAGGACAGGAGAGGAGAGGAGGGGGCACCATTTTTGGTGTGCGTCCAACCAGATGATTGGAATTTGGAGCTCCAGATGGAAGACGACTTCCATTGGGCATTGGCCCCCGAAATCCACGGCGTCATTTACAATTGCTATTTCCAGATATCACTAATTCCCAACCTCACCTCTAGCGCGTGATGCTTATGTAACTTATAAAACTCGCTATTTTTATAAATTATTGCATCACAAGTTTTGGTAACCCTAAGTTTTATAATTGTTTGGGTCGGGACTGGATCCACGTATACAGTTTTCAATCAAAAGAAAACATTTTTGAAGTAACCGTCAAATCAAGCATATCAAAAGAATCTCCAACCCTTTGTTCACGAAAAATATATTAGCACATTTTGCTTCCAATAAATAAATAAATATAGACATCATTTCAAATTAAATTAAATTAAATTAATGTTGTCTTCTCGTTAAAATGATATATAAAAAATCAGATTATAAAGTTCGTTTCTTAATGATTTCTTCGTAGTCAAATTCTTATTAAGAAAAAAATTCTCATATTAAATTTTACAGACTCATTATAATTTTTAGAATCATGAAATCGACTATCGATATTATTTAGTTTATTAATCTAAAATAATATATTCCCTTTAATTGACGTTAGTTTCTTAGATATTTATAAAATAATAAGTCATTTGTAAATGCAAACAGCATGAATGAATAATTACTCCAATTGTTAAACCATACTAACTTATTTCTATGTATATGCACAGCATAAAATTGATAAATGATGGAATCAAACATTCCCGGTCTGGGGCGGGGCGTAAGGGCAGAATTAATTTGTTGTTGCGTGGGTGGACGTCAATTATGAGACAAAAACTCCGCGTAGATTGAAATACTTGGGAGGGGAAAGCTAATTATATGATGATGTCTGACGCTGATTTCAGCAAAAGTCTATCGTAACAGCTCCATGTGCTTCTCTAACACTGCTTCACCTCTGCATGTGAAGATATATACTTACATTTACATGCTAAAGTTGGCCATTGCGAAAGATCATTTCGACAATATATCATTATACATCCGTATCTTATCTGTGGTAGGAATTGTATCTTAACCAACAATCAAATATATGATAAATGAAAGTAACTGATAAATTATTTTAAAAACTTTAATTTTTCCAATATAGAATTTTACAAATGATGCCATTTGATAACACCCAATTTGTTCTCAAATATAAAGGGCCATCTCATACCGCGTTGTCCTACTTATACACATATTGGAGGATTCAATTTTCATAAAAAATATAAAACTGCTTCAGGTAATTTGATTTCTTTGATGTGTGATAAAATTTGGTATTATTATAATCTAATCTTGTTTGGCTGAAATCAATTTATTACTTGATATACATAATATTGCATTTATTTTACATTGATTGCTTTTTGTATAAAGTAAAATAACTGAATAAGTGCAACTTTATTTATTATTAATCAACCATATCAAGTTTTGTAAAACCTAATTTATATTAAAAAAATTTATTTTAATGAATCTATCACATAAAAAATAGTTTCAAATTGAGTTGAAAGGAACGTGCAGAATATGTATTGACATCAATAGAAGAAAAGTATAACATGATCGTTTTTCTTAAGTATATCAAACTTTAGTTGAATGTTTCCAAGTCCACAAATGATGGTCCCCAATCTTATTTTAGCAATAATTGTCCCTTACTTTTGCTATACTATAATTTTTTGAACAAAATAATAGTCATTTAGTTTTAAGAACATTTAATCTATTATTAGTTATTGCAAAAACAAAGAAAAAAGAAAAAAGAAAAAAAATTACATAGACCAATTAAGCTTAACAACAGAGTGATTCTTTCTGATGGAGGGAATATAACAATATAACTATCTAGAAGACTTGAGGGCCATATAATTCAAGAGCAGCAAAGTGAAAAAATATAGAATAATTAGTTCATGAGAACCATTAATTATTCCATAACTATTTAGCAAGGACTTGTTTGCTTCGATTGATTATACTTGTAGATGCATAATCACTCTTAATTTATTGTTTGATTGCCTTGATATAGAACCCTTGAGAAGTCATTGACTCTATATTAGGTTGGAATATACATCAAGCGAGGAGAAGCTGGATATATTTTTCTTAGGTTGGATAAGATTCAAAAAGACTAAATTACCCTTGATTAATATGTAAAAAGATTATTAAAATAAATAATACAAGGTTATAATCATAAAATTATATGTTATGTTTTAATTTACTTTTCAGTTAATTTTACCAACCAAATATGAAATTATATTACTTTATCTCGATAAACTTAAATATATTTAGTTGTTTATATATCATTTATAATCACATCATTCGAAGCAAACTAACCCCAATAGTAAAAGATTGGATTAATTGTCAAAGTCTAATAATTAATTGTCACCAAGTCCCAGTTCTATTTCACTCAAAATTACATTAGCAAAGTTATTTGTTGATTTTGCTATACTATGAAATAAATTTAATATATACTATGTTTATAATAATACTCTAAAAATAAAATCAATCGATCTGCTAGTCTGTTTATTCTACTATTGATTATTCCCTAAGGATACCAATGCAGTGGCGTTGTATTAAAACCATGTCTATATATTGTCAATAGATTTAGTAACAGTTTTAAATGAAAATTTTGTGTGTGAACTCAAAAGTAACATGTTGCAGTTTTATGTTTGATGAAGTGGAGCTTATTCGTTTTGGTGTGAGGGTCCAGCGAGCTGCTAGCCACAGCCGCCCACATTTCCATCAACAACCTGGCTATCTGCTATCGTCCTCCCCACCAATATCAAGTTGTTTTCGGACAGCTAAGGCCAATTTCAGCCAAGATTTGGGATAAACAGGTTAATTTCTGCCAATTTTCACATAAGGTAGTGGAAAGTTATGTTTTAATCTCTCTAGATAAGATGCCTGCCCCCCACGCCCCACCCACCATCTTGTTGGACCTAATAAAAAGGTCCATGTTAAATAGGCCAACCCAAATATGGATCCGGCCCAAAGTTGATGTTTATTACTTATTTGATAATTTTACTCTAGTGTTGTTAATAGGTTGAAATTCAAATCCAAATTTAACTATATTAGAGATTTGCGATCAATCTGAATTTGAATTCTTGATCAAAATACAAATTGGATTCCAGTATAATTGAATTCAACAGATTCATGGACACATAAATCTATAACGGATGATGTGTACAAAACGCGCCGACCAGTCCATATTTAAGAAATGTGGTTGGAATAAAAGGTGGTGGTCACAAGCCTAACGTTGGAGAAACAAACATTACATAGACACTATGAAATTAGCTTCACGTACTGCCACGCCACTTGAAAATTACATATACACTACTACCTGTTCTGATTACAGAAGTACTGCTCTTGATTTGCTTTTGCATTTTCAACACCAAAACGTTTGTCAAACTTGATTCCTGACAACAAATGAACCAGTGTTGAGAAAAAAGTTATGTTTGTTAAAGGGATCTAATGGAAAAATTTGTTTAACAGAAGGAAAACTGGATTCTTTCTTGTGTACCTTGGCCTCCTTCAACCTAGTTCATTACATCATTAGCAGCAGTAGCAGTGTTCCCGGAATTGTCCACCCTTGTAATGAACACCTGCGATAAACATATAAAAGAGAAGGAAAGAAAGCTAATTATGACTGTTTACTTGAGTTGTGGTACTTGGAACAAAATTCTTCCACCATTGGAAACTTTAAACTGAAAGCAGTAACATAAGCATACCTTGAAAACAGTTGGTCGAATTAACTGGAAAACCAATGCATCCCCATCTACCAAATCATGATCAACAGAGAACTTTTTCCATCCACCACTAAGCCCATTTTTCCGAGCCAAATAGATTACTGGCCACTCTTCTCCTTGTTCATCCACCAATAAGATAACTCCATCATTTCTTGGAAGTTTCCCCTTGCAGAAATCAGATGAAAGCCCCTGCATTTTCAATTCATGATTGATAGCCATTGTTCTAAGTTACATAATAATAGCAAACGCATTGAAAATTTCATCATTTTTTGATCTTATCATATTGCAAATCTGATTAAGAAAGCATATGAATCCATGATTTTCACTGTTTCCAATAGAAAAGGAAAACCGGCTAGAGCCGATCACATAATCACATTGTGGACGCATAGTAAACTCTGATGCATGAAAAGAAGTTATCATGAGCAAAAGCAAAACAAGTAAGAAAAATTTTCGTGCTGAAGCACAGATGCTCGCTCTTCGCTCAAGCCTATTGCAGTAGAATTTGTCAATAGTCCACAATGGTACTCTTGACTTGTCCCCTTGATTATACAATAGTTTGACAATATCGTATAACTCAACCAATTCTAAACAAGTTTTTGAGTCTAAAACTCTATTACAAGAACATCTTCTTTCAAACTAATAAAATTATCTATTTCTTAATATGCATATTGTGGTAGTTATGAGTGATTTTTATGAAAGTCATTACAAGAAATTACTCCTATCTGTAGGTGCATAAGACCTCCACAACATAAATAACAATTAGTGAATAATAAGTATGTGAGTTACATAAGAACATGGAGTAGTCACTAATAAGTTAAAATGATAAGTGGTACTAAAGTCGACATATATTGGATTCGTGGCCACAAAAATGAAATAAGAAAAATAACAAGAACACACTCCATTAACACACCAACCTCACCATGATGTGAACCACTTTCTCATCGTCAATTGAGGTGATATCTAAGCCCATAAAAAAAATATAATTTTAATATTAAATTGCTCCAAATACGAGCACAACTTGTAAGTAGTAGAGAATTTGTAAGCAATAGCATTAAGAATGAATGTTTGAAGCAATTTTGAAGGGGAACTACAATAAAGACGTTGATGCCCACCAGCCAAAATCCTCCACTAACGTGGGAAGGAAGCATTGTTTTCACAAATGTAGGGTAATCAGGCCCCAGACTTGATTCCTTTTCCTCTGCTTTCTTTATAGCGCATTCTCTTGCTTCATCTGATGCATATACCGGATTTGACAAATACCTTGTCCTATGCGTTATCCTACAAATATCGTAAATCATAGTTATGAAAAAATACCTTAATAATGAAGGAAATTAATGACTCACTTAATAAAATATTGTAGTCCTATATAGTATTTCAGTCTATAATATCCAACCAATGTCCGGATTCAACCTTCTAGGCAGCTGCACACGCTCGTAAAAAGTAACCTGTTATAGTTTAAAGAGATTATCAAGAAGTTCCAAAAAGTGGGCTTTCTTGGATTTAAACCAAAATAAAAGCAAATAAAGAAAACAATAAAAGCAATTGAATGATACCTCCTTGTATTGAGAAGCTGACTTCTTGGAAAATCTTTCTGATCTTCTCACAGGAACAAGCTCTTTCCTTGCAATTCGAGGTTTCATCTTCCTCATCTTTAAGTTCATCACAAAGAAAAAACAAAATAAAAATAAAATCAAAAGGGCGTTTCAGTTAGTGTATGATATTTATAGCTAATCATGAACAAGTTAAATAAAGAGTAGAGACAGAGAGAGAACCGGAGAGGATTTAGGAGAGGAGGAATTTCTGAGGGCTTGAGAAAGAAGAGGGAGATGGAGTTCCTCCATTCTTTTCTTGTTTTCTTCCAATCTTTGCTCCCTTAAAGCCTCGTACTTCACCTTAGACATCACCATTTTCTCAGCTCTCGTCTTCTTTGAGAAAATGTTTTTGATTCTGCAGAGTTGAGAGAGGAAAAGGGCCGGAGAGGTGACAAAGACAAGGACCTGTTTTTGCAACCTCGTAAAGGCACCCCGCCTCCCCCCTCCCTTCTTTTTGTCTTGTTTAAAATGTTGGTGGCAAAATTGACCGTTGGAATCCCACTTCCGAGAAATCCGTAATAAATATGGAATTTTGTTTGTACCTCTAATTTTTTACCCTAATTTGTAAATTACTATGCTGGGTCCAAGAAACATAGTGAGAAAAAAGATAAGAAAAATGTAAAAGTGAAAATATTAAAATATAAAGTTGAATTATTTGAAGTATAACAAAATTATTTTTAAAATTTTCTTCATTAAAATTTATGGTTCAAAAATAAGATAAAGGCTTAAAAATATCATTAACCCCAAAGTTAAAAAGGGAACCTTTTTGATGAAGTCTTTTTCCTTTTTCTACCTTTTCTCCTTCTGCAACTTTTACACTTTGTTTGGAATAAGAAATTAGTAAAGAAAAAAAAATGGAAAAATTTAAAATGCAAAAATAATAAAAACATATTCTTAATTTGAAGCATAAAAAAAATTAATATTTTTTTTATTAAAGTCTAAAGTCCAAATAAAGAGTAAATTTTGTCTTATCTCATTTGAATAAAAATATTTAATTTTCAGCATTGTGCCAGTTTCAACTTGCCATTCTCATTATGGAGAAAATTGGAATAAAAAAATGCAACAATATTGATGCCATCCTAAAGTCTATGAGTTGACCTATACCCTAGATAATTTAGTAGAGATTTTCTTTGTTATTTCTTAAAAAGAGTTGTCTAAGCTGTAGCAAGAGGAAACCAGGAAGAGCTAATTAAGCTGCAGCCAAAGGAAAGCAAGAAGAGCTATCAAAGATGTAGCAGGAGGAAACCAGGAAGAGATGATCAAGCGGTAGCTAGAGGAAAGCGGAAGAGTTGTTCGAGTTGCAGTAGGAGGAAACCAAAAAGAGCTAATCAAGCTACAACTCGAGGAAAGTATGAAGAGTTGTCTAAGTTGTAGGAAGAGGAAACCAAGAATAATTGACTAAGCTACAACTAGGAGAGATGAGACCAAGCTGAGCCCCTTATCCAATCTTAGCTTAACTTGGTCAGTAGAGCAATTTGATAAAAGGGCAGAAGATTTCTCAAAATTATAGGAAGTGGTTAGAGATCAACATACACATGGCAATTATACGTGACTCTGTATAGATCATGGCTAGAAGTGGGCTAAGTGTTAAGAGTATAAGGTAGTTGAGGGGAGAAAGTGTGGGTCAAGGAGGTATGTAAGCCTTAATGTAATTCAAAGAAGATATCTGATCTTCAGTTTTTGCAAAAAATTAGAGCAATTCCTTTGAGTGTATTTTTCTTTTATTAGTGCTATTTTTATTTTTGCATCAAATATGAATACTACTATAATTATCTTGATAAATAAGGCTATGGTATGTTTTAAAATTTTTAAATACATGATTAATGTCTTTGTTTGGAAGTAGAGCAAAGGAAGAAAAAGTTACATTTGGCCATGATCAAAGTCTTCCGAACAAAAACTTATAGCCATGGTTTGCTGCCAAAAATGGCCAGATCTAGCCAGTGGCCAGCATGACTGTCGATTAGCCTCCTCTCTATTCCCCTCAAAGTGTATATATATTAAGTATATATATGTCTGTGATGTGTGTGTATAAATATATTTTCTGCATATATGTGTATATATATACATATAAACATATAGATAATTTTTTATGAAAAGAAAAAAGAAAGGGATATTTTAATCCTTTAAATTTTGAGTTTTTTTTAGAAAAAAATAATTAAAGGTAATTTAGTACTTTTCGACTTTCCATCATGATTTTTAACAACTATTCACCTCAAAACAAGTAGATATAATTTCTAAAATTACAAGGGGTCTATCTGTATTTACTCCAAAACAATAGGAGATTTTTTAACGGTTGTTCATGTTTTGGAGATTTTTTAATGACTCATGTTCACAAGAAATTTATTTATATTTACCTTGAAACCTCAAGAAAGGTTCTTATAATTATCCCAAACTCTTATTAGTCACATTTGTTATATTGATCTTTTGAATTAGGGGCCTCTTTGAGGTGAAGTGAAGTCCCATGGTATGATCCAATATTTATAACCAAGTTGTGAAACTAGAATTATATAAATTTTTGTCCATTATTCAGTAGGAATGGCAATAGGATGAGTCAAAATCCAAACCCAAACTAAACTTGTCCCGAATGGGATGGGTTTGAGATAGCTTAACAGGTTATGAGTTGGGGTGTGGGGCATGATTTTCATAACCCAAAGTACTTGGAGTGGGGTATGGGTTTATCTAACCTGCTCAAAACTCACCCCATTACCTTGGCCCAAACATGTCATATATAAATTATGCGTATAATAATAATAAATATATTGTATAATTTATTTTATATTTTTTAGATTAAGAATAATTTGGACGTTGTGCTAGTTGTTACTTTAATTCTACTCTTATTCTCCTATTTTGGTTCTAGCATCTTATTTTGTTTACATGAATTTTTTATTTCTGTACCAAAAATTTGAATTTTAATTGCTATTAAGTAGTTTTGATTTGATGCTTTTTGAAAGTTTATGGGGTGTATTAAGTAAAAGTGAAATGATGTGAACTGAAATATTGCAACTATCAGAAGACTGTTGAGAAAAAGAAAAAGTGACACAATGATTTATAGTGGTTTGACAAGCCTACTCCACTACCTAAGTCATAACACTTAGGATTTTTAACTTGCAATATTATTAGAAGAAAAGACAGATACAAGATACAAAGTATCAAAAGACCGAACAATAATAACTCAGGCACTTACTCAACTTTATGCAGGCTACTAAGGCTTATGAGTCTATTGTGAAACATGTTTAACACATAATGCTTTTTCATTTAAATAGACTCCATAATAGATTGATCCAATGGAAGCCTAGCTTGTAATCAACTACTTTTCTTAGTAGTGGAAGCCAAGCTTATAATCAGCTGCTTTCCTTATTCTAGACAATCTTTCCTTTCTTTATGCTTTCAATAGTAACTTGCCTTATAGCCTCTGTCAATTAGTGGCATATATATGGATACAATTCTAATGGTAACTTGCCAAGATTAAAGAATACAATAAGGAATGTTTGATTAGTCATTATCTAAACTAATTTAGAGGAAATCCTAATAATCTCCCCTTTTTTGATGATGACCAAGAAAATATTCCCCCTCCCCCCTGTCAAAGATATCAATAGATATCAACAACTGAATAATCATTAAATCATCAGTAGCTCCCCCTATCATGTATAGCTATATTCAAAAGTATCACACAGATTTATAAGAGATAAGATAATAATAGTAGTAGCATACAAGGGAAAGATTTAGTTGTTGTCTATTAAAAAACTAATAGGCATCAAAACACCCAATAATCATCTATTTCAACGTGACAAGCTATCCAGCAGGTTTGTATCCATCATGGCAATTATTGAAAGTTTATGGGGGTGTATTAAGTAAAAATGAAATGGCATGAACTGGAATATTGCAATAGTCAAAAGATTATTGAGAATAAGAAAAGGAGACACAATGATTTATAGTGGTTCGTCAAGCCTACTGCACTACTTAAGTGATAACACTTATGATTTTTAACCTGCAATACTATTAGAAGAAAAGGAAAATATAAGATACAAAGTACCAAAAGGCCGAAACTTGCATTGCAATAATAATAAGTTGAAGAACAGCAATAACTCAGGCATTCACTCAACTATATGCAAGCTACTAAGGTTTATGAGTCTATTGTGAGATATGTTTATCACATAATGCTTTTTTCATTTAAATAGACTCCATAATAGATTGATCTAATGGAAGTTGAGCTTGTAATCAGCTTCTTTCCTTAATAGTGGAAGCCAAGCTTATAATTAGTTGCTTTCTTTATTCCAGATAATCCTTCTTTTCGTTGTGCTTCCAACAGTAACTTGTCTTGTAGCCTCTGTCAATCAATGGCATATATATGGAAACAATTCTAATAGTAACTTGCCCAGATTAATAACCAAGCAAGTATTTTTCTTTCTCTGTCAAAGATATCAATAGATGACAATAACTGAATAATCATTAAATCATCAGTAGCTTCCCCTATCTTGTATAGCTATATTCAAAAGTATCATATAGATTTATATGAGATAGGATAATAATAGCAGTAGCTTACAAGGGAAAGATTTAGTAGTTGTTTGTCAAAAAACTAATAGGCATCAAAAGACCTAACAAACATCAGTTTTAAACAAACAGATTATCCAGCAAGTTTGCATCCATCATGTTACTTTGCCCTTCATCATCAAAAAGCCAAAGAAATTAGTCTCTGTCAAACCTTTTGCAAAGATTGTGATGAAGATCCATTGAAAAGTATTAGTTTTATAAAAAAAAAAAAAAAGACCAGAAATTTTGAAAAATTCCTTTTTTGAAGAAAAACATACCACATTTATGCAATAAAGGGAATAATGCCTAATTTTGATTTTGGAAAGAAAAATCGTTCCTTAGCTAGAGGTTTGGTGAAAATGTGAAGATGCAACATAATTGATGCAAACATCTCCATTAGCAATGTGATCCTTAATAAAATGGTGATGAATTTCTATATGTTTGGTACGAGAGTGATGAACAGGATTTCGAGTAATATTGATTGCACTAGTATTATCACAATGAATAGGGATAAGGGACACATGAGAAGTTCAATCTAGAATCCTAAAGTGTTTGTTTCATCCATATTAAATGAGTGTAGCAATTACCTAGCGCCATGTATTCAGCTTCTGCGGTTGAGAAAGCTACAACACTTTATTTCTCGGAGCATCAACTGACCAAACTTAACGAAGAATTTGTTTTATAGCACTGAGGTGTGACTCTTTAGGATTGGCTCGAAACCTCACACATAAGCTAGTGGCAAACAGCATGTCTAGCTGACTTGCAGTGAGATGTAAGAGACTTTCAATTGTCCTTCGGTACATGGATTCTTCAATGCCATTTTCGGATGGATCAAGTTTCAATTTGGTATTAGGTGTCATGGGAATAGAATATTTTTTGCTATTTTCCATACCAAACTTTCGCGGAAGATCATTGGCATATTTCTCTTGACAAAGGAAAATTCCTTTGGGAGTTTGTTTGATTTGCGAACCAAGAAAAAAACTTAATTACCCCATGAGATTTCATTTCAAATTTGTTTTTCATGCAAGAGATGAAATCATTGCAAAGATCAAAATTTGTTCCTCCAAAAATGATGTCATCTACATAGATTTGTACTAACAAAAAATCCTTTTCATGATGCTTGGGGAATAAATTGTTATCAACAAAACCCATGCAAAAACCATTTGTAATGAGAAAAGTGCTTAATCTTTCACACCAGGATCTTGGGGCTTGTTTTAAGCCATAAAGGGCTTTGGACAATTTGAAAACATGATTTGGAAAATCTCTATTCTTAAAACTAGGTGGTTGTTCAACAAAAACCTCTTCTTTTATGAATCCATTCAAAAATGCACTTTTAACATTCATTTGAAATAAAATAAAGTTTTTTTTAGATGCATATGCTAAAAGCATTCAAATTGACTTAAGTCATGCAACAGGTGCATAGGTTTCGTCATAATCGATACCTTCTTATAGAGAGTATCTTTTAGCAACAAGTTTGGCTTTATTTTTGATAACATTACCTTTTGCTTCAAGCTTGTTCTGGAAGACCCACTTGGTTCCAATCACATGGTGATTGAGTGGTCTTTCTACTAAGTTCCAGACATTATTTTTATCGAATTGTAACTGTTCCTCCCTCATTGCATGCCATAATTCATCCCTTAAGGCCTCTTTAATGTTTTTGGGTTCTGAAAGAGATAAAAATACAACATTAGAAAGGTTTGCAGTTTCTTTTCTTACCTTAGACCTTGTGGTAATTTTTTTTTTGTGAATCTCCAATTATATTGGTAGTAAGATGACTGGATGCGTGCTTGAATTTGCTCAGAGCTTGAACAACTTCATCATTAGAACTTTCAATCGTGGTATTTGAGATGATTTTGTTTGCTAGAGGCTCTTGTTCAACTTCTTTTTCGTGATGAACTGTTTCAATAATTAGATCAATTCCAAAAGATTTAATGCTCAATGTATCCTTGGTAGTCTGAGGGCAAGTTTCATCAAACATAATATGAATAGTTTCTTGTACAACCGTTTTCCTCTTATTGTAAACCAGGTATGTTTTGCTATGAGTTGAATATCCAACAAAGACGCCATCATCAAATTTTAAGTCAAACTTATCTTGAGGGTCTCTGTCATTGAAAATGTGGCACTTGCATCTGAAAACTCGAAAATAGGAAACATTCAGAACTTTCCCATTCCATAGTTTGTAAGGTGTCTTCTTGACAAATGATCTTAAGAATACTCTATCGATGACATAGCAGGCCATGTTGATAGCCTCTCTCCAAAAAGATTTTGGTAGGTTGTACTCATTCAGCATTGACTATGCTATTTCTTGAAGTACCCTATTCTTTCTTTCAACTAATCCATTTTGTTTGAGTGTTCTAGGAGCAAAGAAGTCATGAGTATAGCCACATTTATCATAGAAATCACTAAAGTCCATTTTGTCAAATTTTAGACCATGATCGCTTCTTATCGACTTAATACCGAAACCCTTTTCATTTTGAATTTTCCTAGTGAGTGAAATGAAGGATTTTAATGCATTATTTTTGTGCAAAAGAAAGCGAACCCAGGTAAAATTACAAAAGTCATACACAATTACAAAGATATTCTTACTCTTTTCTAATGATTGAGTTTTCATTGGACTAAAAAGAACTAGGTGAAGAAGTTCCAAAGAAGTGAAAGTTCCAACATCATTTATTGGTTTGAAAGAAGTTTTTAATTGTTTCCCTTTTACACATGCATCACATACTTTGTTTCTATCAAAACTCAGTTTGGGAATTCCTTTTACTAGGTCCTTTTTGACAATATGATTTAACAACATCATCTTTGCATGACCCATACGTTTATGCCATGTCTAACTAGGATCTTCAGATACAATAAGACATTCAACCTTTTGATTAGATAGATCATTCAAATTTATACAATAAATATTCTTATCTCTAGTGGCGATAAAGAAGGGTTCATCATCTTTTGAGACTATGCAAAGTAAGGGTTTGCAGTATACCTAATACCTGCTATCACACAGTTAACTGATATTTAATAGATTGTGTTTCAGTCCTTCCACTAACTAGACATTTTCTATAGGCATTCCAATGTTCTTTCCAACTGTTCCTCTTTCGATGATCTTGCCTTTATTGTTATCCGTGAACAGTACATTTCCTCCATTGATTTCCCGTAAACTTGAGAAAAATGACCTATCTCCTATCATATGTTTGGAACATCCACTATCTAGATCCCATTTCTCATTTCCTTTCTCTGTTGGTTCCTGCATCACAACTGTTCAAGTTTTTAGGTATCCACACATTACTGGGTCCTGATTTGTTAGATTTCTTGACCTATATATACTTAGTTCCAATGAGTCTTTTTAGAGGAAACTTGTAGGATAGATGGCCAGCATGATTATAGGAATAACATGTTCTAGAATTTCTAGACTCTTTAATATTTAGGGGGATTTTTCTTTTGACTCTTTCTTTTAAAGCGCAGTTGTCATCAATAACCTCTTTTACCTTTCTTTCTAACTCTTGGTTTTTTTGAACAACTCTATTTCTTTACACAACCCCCTTTTTGATAATGTTGTTGTAAACACGAACTATCTCTGATTTTTCATTTGCAATTTCTTGTAGTTGGTCCTTCAGAGAGTTTATTTCAATTTGTAACTCAGTTAATTGATTATGACATTTAGTATGTAGATTGAAAGAACTGGTACTACCACAATCAATTTCAAAAATTTCAGAAACACTTGTGGAATTGAAAGTTACCTGTTTGTCCGCCATTAAGCAGTTGTCCCCAACATTAAATTGATTAGAATCAGAATCATCCCATGTGATTGTCATAGCTCTTGGTCTAGAACTTCGGTCAGGTTTGGGACTTTGTTTGAGTTTTGGACAATCTAGTTTCTTATGCCTTGCTTCATGACATTCATGGCAAATTGATCTGGCTTCTGTTGTTCATTGTTGTATCTTTTGAAGTTGGGTTTCTAATCCTTTCTGAATTTTCCTTTTACTTGAGTGAATAGCCTCAGTCTTCTTGTGATCATAGCTATCTCCTCATTCAATGTTTCCTCATCAAGATCACCCAACTATTTGTTCCAGTCTCCATTTTTTGCATTGAAGGCTATCAGCCTGTTTGGTTTTATTTCCACAAGCCATTTTCATTTTTATCCAGAAATAAAAATTAAAAACTATAACTTTTTCTCTATTTTCACTCAAACTTTCATTTTCAAACTCTTTCTAAACCTAACCTATAATCTTTTTATCACATTAATCAAATTTAAATTTAATTTGACATAAAGTATTAACTATTATTTTAAAATTAATAAAATATACATATATTTTTAAAAAATAAATATTCTTAAACATAAAAAAAATCAACTATCTTTTCAATTCTATACATATTTTAATTATTACTTTTCAACAAATCATCCAAATACATTTTTATTTCTATTTCAAATCTATAACTAACTTTATAACTTTTAAAAATAGTTAGAAATTGGAAATGGCTCTAGAAATAAAACCAAATGGGCTCTAAAACCAAATGGGCCCTATGTTTTTCTTGTTTTTGCTCTCGAAACTTTTTTCCTTGCTTAGAAGTGTCATCTCATGCAAGGTGAGAGAACCAATAAGTTCGCCCATAGTCATCTTTTCTAAGTTCTTTACCTCATGGATGGCCACAACTTTAGAATTCCACTCTTTGGGCAAGGTGCGTAATATTTTTCTGACTTGCTCACTTTCTGATATGACTTTTCATAGGGCAAACATTGGATTTACAATTTCCATAAACCAAGCATACGTTTGACTTATTGATTCACCTGTTTTCATTGAGAACATTTTAAATTGGTAAGTGAAAAGAACAATTCTTTCAAGTCTTACTTTAGAGGTTCCTTCATGAGTGATTTGTAGAACATCCCATATCTCTTTTGCTAAAGAGCAAGTGATAATGCGATTGTATTCCTCTTTAACAAAGGCATAGGATAGAATGTTCTTTTCCTTAGCATTGGTTGAGAGAACTTTCTTATCTTCAGCAGTAAGTTCCAATCTTGCTTTTCATGTCATGTTTGAGTTCGTTGGAATGAGGGGCCCATTAATGACAACACTTTAGAGATCGTAGTTTAAGGCAATGAAAAATTCTTGAATTTTGTTTTTCCTTGTAGAGTAGTTAGTCCCATCAAACAAAAGAGGACGGGTATGAGATTGGCATTATGCATAGATGTCAAAACTGGAAGCAGTCATAATGAGAGGTAACTTGGCTTGGATGCTCATTGAAAGTTTATGGGGTGTATTAAGTAAAAGTGAAATAATGTGAATTGAAATATTGCATCAGTCAAAAGACTATTGAGAATAAGAAAAAAAGACATAATGATTTATAGTAGTTCGACAAGCTTACTCCTTACCTAAGTGATAACACTTAGGATTTTTAACTTACAATATTATTAGAAGAAAAGATAGATATAAGATACAAAATATCAAAAGGCCGAACCTTGCACTGCAACAATACTAAGTTGAAGAACAACAACAACTCAGGCGCTCACTCAACTATACGCAAGCTACTCAGGCTTTGGAGTCTATTGTGAGATGTGTTTAACACATAGTGCTTTTATCATTTAAATAGACTCCATAATAGATTGATCTAATGGAAGCCTAGCTTGTAATTAGCTACTTTCCTTAATAGTGGAAGCCAAGGTCATAATTAGCTGTTTTCCTTATTCCACACAATCCTTCCTTCTTCTATGCTTCCAATAGTAACTTGCCTTGCAACCTCTGTCAATCAGTGGAATATATATGGAAACAATTCTAATAGTAAGTTGCCAAAATCAAACAGTACAATAAGAATATTTGATTGGTCATTGCCAAAACTAATTTAGAGGAAATCCGAATTCTTTTATTGACTAATTTTGATTTTTCTAATTCTTTTTGAGCTGGCGGGTTTAACCCACCAACCTAACAAGACGAGATGGGGTGCGGTCTATTTGGGGTG
The DNA here is from genome assembly GCA_014898725.1 of Jacaranda copaia. NCBI lineage: Eukaryota > Viridiplantae > Streptophyta > Magnoliopsida > Lamiales > Bignoniaceae > Jacaranda > Jacaranda copaia. Next base: position 724,816 of record JACGDI010001367.1, read on the forward strand.
GACCAGGATAAAATCTAGCAAGGTAGAGTATGAGTTAAGCCAAACCCACTCTATTGTCTTCCCTATTATTTAGTACTCTTTTCGTCTTTTTGTATTACTCCTTATGTTGCTTGTGGACAATCGATTTGATTAAATTACGTAAATCTTTATTTTGATTTTTAATTTTATACTCATAATTCTATCTAAATCCTAACAAGAAAAAGATTGGAAAGGAACAAAATTGTCACCCAATTGCATAAAATATAAAAATGAAGCCAATAAAATAAAAATGTGAAGCCCTTATTACAATGTAAAATATGCAGCCCTGATTGCTTCACAACATCTTTTCAGTTGTACCATAATGGTTCATGCTTCAGATATTCACACCCTTCGAATTCAAAATCTGCAAGAAGTTGCATTTTAGAGGGCTCACTCTCATTAATTAGGTCCAAAAAATTAAACCACAGAAGATGCAATACTGTTTCAAATCGAAGTTAAAGGGACAACAGTACTTGACTGTGTCTTAACTAGATTAGGAGCACAGACAAGGACTCAGGATGAAAAGTCACTTCAGACAGCTGTTTCATACGGTCAAATTATTCTCCTGTGGCTGCTTATGTAGAAGCAAAAGAGTGCTCAGAGAAACACAGACAATATGCAGACTGACTGAAAAGTTGTGGATTTAACCTGGAGTCAAGATAAAATTATCCTTTTACCTCGTATCTGCCTATGATCATTTGTACAAAACAGCGAGGAAGCAAGTCACGGTTAAAAAACAACTTTAGACAAGTTTGGGAAATCAGAAGAATGTCCTCCTAATACTTGATCAAGCCCAAGCTCTTTAACCAGGGAAGCATCTCAGTCAGACCTTCTTTCAAACTTCGAGGGTTATAATCCAGCTCTGCCTTGGCCTTCTCACAACTGTAAGCCCACTGACGCCTAAGAACATAAACGGTCTGTTCAAGAAAGCAGAAATTTAATATGTAAGCGTCACAGCTGAAACAAGGACCCCAGAAAACTATTGAAGAGTTGAACTGAAACAGAAGCAATATGAATCAGACCACAATATGGGAAAGCATTTGGGTTGCGATACCATTTCAGAGAGCTAATGCCACAAATTTGGGCTCCAAAATCTGCATTTTCATGACATGCTAGAATTCAATCTGACAATAAGTGAAGATTGGAGCAATATACTGACCGAAAAAATAATGGGGCATTGTGATGTTAACAATCTAAACATTATAGGACAAAGAACAAAAATGGTGTACGGGCAGGGTTTCTTTTTGGGGTCTTATCTTCAGTCATGCACCCTTCCCAATCAGGTGAGTCTGGATTGAAAGTGTTCTTCTCAATGACACAAAGACTTCTTGGTATGGCCCAAACTGTGGAGAACAAGAAGTAAGTTTGATTCCCGTGGCTGGGGAAGCCCAAGCTATTGTCGTGGGGCTAGTGGGCCCATCTAGAATAGCCTTTCCCACTCCACCTACTGATGTAGTGAATCTCGATAATCTTCCTTACTAATGGATTTGGGATCAAGAAAAAAAAGTTACAAATAGGTGATCTCATCAGCAAATCTCGCAACGAAAAGAGTCTCAGGCGAAGCAGCTAAAGAAAATCTAGCTCTCAAATCAGCTTTATGTTTTGTTTAACAAGGTTATGTGACATAGATGAACCATAGGTTTATTATCTGACAGAATCCTAAAGATATTTGTGTAAGTTACATGATAATTGAAATTATTGCATACAGAAGTATCAAGATGTCTGATTTTGCTATAAATACAGCAAACCAGTAGTTCACCAAGAATTTCAAAGTCCAGTTAAGATCTATCAGTTACTAAGTAATGACTGTGACTGTCTGCAACCACACAATAAATATTCAAAGGCGAAAAGCAATTCAAGCTCTAGACTGTCCAAATATTACGTGGAATCATATAATCAAAATATTGATGGAACAGATGACATGTATTGAAAAGAATCATCAAGTAAAACAAGAAAAGAAAAGTTGCACAGCTCAAAAGGAGTATTCTATACCGGGGGACTGATTAGGGGAAGCTTCCCTGTTATTCTGGAGAAAAGAACACATAACCATCCATATGCTTCAATAAGAAAAAGTGGGATACAAAACCGAGGCTTTGCTGTCTTAGTGATCCTTGCAGCCATATCAAAAACATCTTTGAAGGATGCATTTTCTCCTGTAAGAAGATATCTTTCACCCGGCCAACCTTTGTTCATTGCTGCAATGTGCCCTTGCGCTACATCATCAACATGGCAGAAGGAGAACCCTTTTTCTTGGCCTATGTAACCTGGCAACCGGCCATTAAATCGTTCCACAAGCTGACACAAAAGTTACAAACACTCAAGCTGATTTCATTTGAAGATGCAAGTCAAGATGAACATCCAGTTCAGTCCATTTTGCATTCTTTTAAATTCAAATGAAGATTTTATCAAATTCACATAAAAAAAAAAAAAGACAAAGCAGAATGAATTTGAAGAAGCATATATGGAAAATAAAATATGCCTCCAAAAAATTCCTAGAAAAGTTCACAATAAGGAAAACCCTGTTCAATCCTAAAGAAGGAATAAATCACTACTACTCTAGTCCATGCTAACAATAAACAAGCAAATTTTGGAAGCATGGTGGCCATAATGAAAAAAGCTCACTTAAAAGAGAATAGAAGAGGAAATCTCTTTCCATATAATGACTTTGATTCCAAGGACTTCAAATGAGTTAAGAGAATACATAGATATTAATAGAAATCATCTAACATGAAACTATTCTAGATATATGTATCTCAATTTAATTCATGCTTCCCCTTTTTCAGTGCATGAATAAGCTTATAATACAAATACATGTACCAAATAAAGATTCCCTTTTTTTTTCAAATTTTGACTTTATAAAATAACAAAATACTATTTCCAACATTTTCAACTTTATCCATGACATTTTCATTCATAACTATGGCAATGTTCGGTTATATTATTTGTGTGATTTTAATGTGTTTTGAGAGAATGAATGTTAAAAGTGATATTTGAGAATGTGAAAGTTATGTTGGGAAACATAATGGATTTTTGGTTATGTTTTAGAGAATTGTTAAAAATTGGTTTTGAAAAGTTTTGGTATGTTTGTTTATATTTTGGGAGGAGACATTTTATACTATAGCAGTCAAATTAATACTTTGTTTTTGGGTTTTTGGAATAAAAGTGGAATTGAGTGATTTTTTTATTGTTAAAATAATAAAAAAATATATATGATATATATATATATATACAATATGATAAATAAAGAAGTTTTGAGGATAATGAAAGATAAGAGAAGGTATTTTGAAAAAATTGTTTTTAGTGTTTTAGGGGGAAAATGAATATATGTTTGCTTATATTTTTCTAAAACAATTTTGTTATGGGGAAACACAACGAGACATTCCCTAGGTATTTATCCTTCTCTCCAACGTAAGGTACAAAAGTATTATCAGCATCATCAATAGGAACCAACTTAATCCGCATCAAGCAAGTATTCCCAGATTAAGCTCTACTAGACCAAGAACACAAGCAATTTACCATATGTGCGACTACATTTCCAGTCGTAACTTTGCCAGGACCATATATAACTCCAGGATAAACCGGCACTATAGGCACCCCCTCGGCTGCAGCTTCTAACGCAATCTTATCCGCTATGGCCTTTGATTTCTCATACTCGGTACAGAAATACTTGGCAGAATGCACCTATGAAAGATCACACCACAGAGAGATTCTGAACAAACCCAAGAATTTTCTTTTTCTTTTAAAAATGCAAACTTGAATTACAAGATACACAGTAAATAATAATCAGTACTTGAGTTTCATCCCCAACGCGGCCATCAGTCGATCCCAATGCAAAAAAGGACGAAGTATAAATAATCTTCTCGATTGTCTTGGTCTCCTTATAAGCTTTCAAAACATTCTTCAATCCTCCAACATTAACCTATTCAACTCTCAGTAAATTAACCAAACCCAAATCATTCGCAATCTTGTCCAAATAAAATATGGGATTTACTTCACAAAGCAATTATCTAAAAATAAAAGTTATATGTGGAGCTGACTCACTGTAGAGAATCTCGAGGGGTCAGGAAGCCAGGGCTCGACGAGGGCAGCAGCGTGGAAGATGACGTGGCAGCCTGAGAAAGCTTCCAGCAGTGATTGGTAGTCGGTGATATCGCCGTAGGCAAGCTGGAGAGCTCCACCGGTTGCTCCGCCGTCGGTGGGCGGAGGCAAGGAGGAGAGATCGCTGGTTTTGCGGACAAAGGCCTTGACGCAGTATCCTTGGTCGAGGAGTGCGTGGCAAAGCCTTCCGCCTAAGTAACCGGAAGCGCCGGTCACCAACACCACTTTCTTCATAGTAATTACCTTGCAAGTCAACTGGCTTGGGAGCCTCTGAAAATCCCTTCATTGCCGAAGGGTCTCAGATGTTTTTTTTTTTTTTTTTAATTGTGTTTTCGTCCTTAATTTGTTGAGAAATTCTTTTTTGGCGACAAACTGGGTGCCTTTTGCAGAACTAAGTAACTGCTTTTGTTTTTCTCTGATTCCCTGGGCCCCAAGACATTTTCTTTCCGATCAGGAAAAGAAAAGAAAACAAATACGAGAAGTAGTTCAAATCATCAAGTTCTTAATTTAGCATAATAAATTTAAAACATTCAAACACAACCAAGTTTTTTGACCTCAATTTTATTAAAAATGATTGAAGTTTAAAATCAGAAATGAGGTTTTTCTAAATTTACTTTATTAGCAATCACGACCGCAGAAGGTAGGTTGAATGGGTTGATCTATGTAAAATATAAAATTTGCCAACAAGTCCTTACCATATTACAAATATATGTTACTACTTTGTTTTTAGGATTCAGTCACCTTTTGTTTCTTTCTGGCACGCACTTCCCACTCCAAACTTTATTTTTGGATTCATTCTCCACTTAACAAAAATCGCCCTAAGTTAAAACTAAAATGACAAAAAACTTTAACTAAGTTATACTAAATACGTTTCTCTTTAATTACCCAACATATTTCATTTTTTTTCTTTCCAACTATTTCCTTGATGTCCCTTCATCTCATGAACTGTCTCACCATTTGCTCTCTTCACTCCAGCTTTTGGCTTGTCCGATGTTGTTTTTGTTTTTGTTTTTGCTACTTTTAGCTTAGTCTTCCAAGCTCTATTTTTGTCATTCCTGAAGACCAAACAAGAAGGGTTGACCCCCATTTGCCAAGACAAAGAGGTAATTTTTTGAATTAGCTTTTGGCTTCTCCCTATTGCTTCTATTTTCAATTTTGTTGCTTCCTGCTCTCTCTTCCAAGCTAATTTTTGTCGTTCCTAAATACCCAACAATAAGGGTTTCATTTGCACCCTCATTTGCTAAGATGAAGAATTTTTTGAATTAGATTTTTGTTATTTTCTATTTTAATTTTGAATCTTCATCAATTTTTTTGTTTTATTCTTGTTTTAATTTTATATAAACTTAGTTTTGTTTTTTGTGCTTGATTTTGTTAGTAACTACTTGATTCACCCATATTTAAATGTTTTTTAAAAAAGCTAATCTAACAATATCCGTATTTGAAGAAGTGATATTTGTCCTTTTATTTATGATTTTAATACTTATTTGAATTAGTATGTCTTTGATATTAATATTTATGTACTTCATATAAAGTATAATGTATATTAGTTATTTTGTTAAGTAAATTTTAGAAATAATGTTACTATTAATCAAGGAATGTTTAAATCTTATTATTCATACTTTGATAGTTTTATGTTAGTGATTGATAATTATATAAATCTAATACTATCTGCGCATAAATCTAGTATTAAATTGCTAAATTTTAGTATGTTTATGCTCATGTGCAGTGCTAAATTTTGAATTTTCTGCAGAATTAATGTTTCAATGGTGAGGATACTGGAAATGAAATCATTGATACTGCAAAGGTGAGTTTAAACACTCCAAAGCATAATATTTACTACTTTACCTCTTTATATAAATACTTAGTTTTGTACAAGTAATACAGTATATATATTTTTTTGGTATTGAATTTATTGATAAAGCACACTATATGCTATTATTTTTAGTACAATTATATATTTTGTACGAGAAGATTGCTACTGTTGTCTATGGCGATGTTTGTATTTAATGTGCTAGGAAACTCCTCAATGAATTTTGAGGGAGAACAAATTATAGAGGATGCAGTGGCATATCTGATAGACAACAAAAAATTATTGATTCCTTGTTATCTAAAGATAATTTAGAGTAATAATAATTTATTACTTGTTTCCTATTTACATTAATCTAATGATCTCTAAAGTGTTATCTTGAATTCTTATGTTGTGTCATTACTTGGCATAGACCAAGATATTGAGTGCATATAACTACTATGATTCTTAACCATGAACATGGTGTGCTTTAGTCTAATACAATATGAGGGTGCCTTGTTGCATTTTGATATAAAATGAAGATGGTTTCTGATATGGGATAACCCAATAAGCCCAACAGGTTTAATATCAAATGAGATAGCTCATGAGGCCTAATAATAAATCTGTTTGGTTGACTGGTATTGACCTCACTTGGTAGGGTCTGCAGTCGACCCATATCAACCTCAAGACCACTCTAGAAGTTTGAACATTCGAGTTTGGTTGACATGAATCGACCTCAAGACCACTCTAGCGTTCATTCGGATCCCCGTCGTATTTATCAGTCTGACAGGTTGAGTTTCTCTACACTAATGACACGTGGTAGCCGGTGCAACCGCTGCCAACAACTCTAACAACTCTGACAACTCTAACAATCCTACCAACAACTTTGGCAGAGACGTGCCCCTACTGGCACGATTTATCAGGAAAAATAGGAGATTTAGCCACCTAACACAGTATCGTGATCTAGACATGGAATGACTCTCAACCCCCGGCATGGGAAAAAGTTAGTACACCTGATAGGGATACTTGGGTAAAATCACGCCCACAGAAAGCTATAAATACTCTTGGCTCAACCACGCTCAAGGTAATGTCCCATATACTATAAACTTTATATTCTCTATATTATGTTCGATCTCTCTACATCGATCAGAACTAACTTGAGCGTTGGAGTGCCTTCGTCGAGGACACCTCAACTAGTTTAACGTGTGTAGTGGTTGCAGATCTCAAGCCCTAAAGTTATACAACATTTTGAGTATTCGACCTCCCTGGTTGACTTACCAGTAACACAACTCCCATTTCCTCTATAAGTCGCTTCCAGAAGCATCATTTGGTGCTATCTGTGGGATGTTTTGAGATTGCACCAAGAAAATGGTAAACACTCGCAGAGTAGCATCTGAAAGGGAAGAGAACTGAAGGTCCACTTCCCTGCCTCTCCCTAACCCTCAATAAGATACCAACACTCCAGGCACCAGCGCCCCCAGGAGCAGCTAGTGATGCTCATCATGCCCCAGTTGATGCAACTGATAAGTGAGCAGATCTCCGCTCAGATATCAAC
>JACGDI010001367.1:735843-797160 GCA_014898725.1 Jacaranda copaia
GGCAAAATAGTTAGGGAGGAGTTGGGTGATGCAAACCCCTAACCCTATGAGGAGTCGACTATGGACAGGGCGAGCGGGAACCTTAGACCACACTTTAATCCCTCCTCAAATACAGTTATAAATCCCCAAGGAGGTCGATGTATTCTACCTTGGGTACCCTGCGCTACCATCTCATACTCATCGGGGTTATGATACGCTGCTCTAATCCACACTAGATCTACTGCAGTTATTTTTGAGGTTATTTTTGTGTAATGGTCTGGGATAAATAATCGACCCTAGCTAGCAGGCATATCAACAGGCCCAGTCTCCTCCTCTGACACTACCCTAACTTCGTTGGAGCTGCTACTACTACTTGAACTAGTATTTTTGCTTGAAGAGGAACTGGACTTAGATGTGCTCTCAACCTCAGTATCCCTTCCACATGCCATATTTTCAAACTTAGTGCTATCAGAATCCAAACTAGTAGACATAGCTCTACAACGTAAAGGTAGAAAAACACAAGGATAACAAAGACACTTACAGTGCAAATTTCTCAAATGCAAAGCACGGAGCTTGAAAGACTTCAAAAATGGCAATTCGATCAGATATTCAAATAGCAAAAGTGTGAATGAAGCCAAGTATCCCTCTATTTATCGGTAGTCGTGCATGAGAATTTGTGTAATTGCTATGATACAGCTTGTCCCAGTACGCTTTGTATTCTGCGCACTGATAGCCATATTAAATGCAAAAACATCACCTCAAACCTTAGTTGGCAGTTCAAAAACTAGGGTCGGAAGTTTAAAAACTTAGGTCAAGAATTCAAATATTCTGATCAAGCATAGTACCCACTATGGTTGAATGTAAACTCCCTGCTCCTTCTCGTTGACAAGCTCGATCAGGATCAGGAGTTGGGGGGACTCATGATATGGGATAACCTAGTAGGCCTAACAAGCCTAACATCAAACGAGACAGCTCATGAGGCCTAATAGTAAATTTATTTGGTCGACCGGTATCGACCTCACTTGGTAGGGTCTACAGTTGACCCATATTGACTTCAGGACCATTCCAGAAGTTTGAACATTTGAGTTTGATCAACATGAATCGACCTCAAGACCACTCAAGCATTCACTAGATCCTTGTTGTATTTATCAGTTTGACAGGTCGAGTTCCTCTGCACTAAGGCATGTGGCAGCTGTTACAACCGCTGCCAACAACTCTGACAACTCTGACAATCTTGCCAACAACTTTGATAGAGACGTGTCCCTACTGGAACGATTTATCCAAGAAAATATGAGATTTAGCCACCTGGCACAGTACCGTGATCTAGACATGGAATGACTCCCAACCCCCTGGCATGGAAAAAAGTTAGTACACCTGATAGGGGTACTTGGGTAAAATCATGCCCACAGAAAGCTATAAATACTCCAGGCCCAACACGCTCAAGGTAATATCCCATACACTACAAACTTTACATTCTCTATATTCTGTTTAATCTCTTTACCTCGACTAAAACTAATTTGAGCGTCGGAGTGCCTTCACCGGGGGCACCTCGGCTAGTTTAATATGTGTTGTGGTTGTAGATCTCAAACCCCAAAGTTATACACTATATTGAGTATCCAACCTCCCTGGTTGACTCACCAGTAACACAACTCCCATTTTCTCTATAAGCCGCTTCTAGCAGCACCAGCTTCCTAATACAAGAAGGGAAAAGGAAGCTTAGCTGCTAAGGGGAATGGCATTATGATTGCAAGCAGTTGAGTTATGATGGTCAGACCAAGCCTATTTTCCACAAAAAGGTAAAAACAATTTAGGGTCTAAGGTTTTCTTGGATACTAAATTTTAGCACTAGATATTGAGATTATAATATTTATTATGGTATTTAAGAATCATACAATGCCTAGATTAAGATAAATTCAACTTGCTCTCTTATGTACTAAGAATGATACTACAAATTGAGAAAAAGAATACCATATTTTTAAGTTTGATGTACTTGGTTGTTCAAATTTTGTACTTAATTCGCCTCGTTTTGTACTTATTTGGTGTGTTTTTATACTTATTTTTCCTTTGGTTGAATTTACCTTATTTAGGTGGATAAAACAACACATAAGACCATCTAATACACTATTTCAAGTAATGGTCATGATAATATGTGTGCAAATAGTTGGGAACATAATTAGCTATATCCAACCATTTGTATTCTCATTCATACTAGTATAAATCATTGATAAATGAGGTAAATGTATCCTTTCGACACCACCACTAAAAACCAATGAACCTCTGATGGCTATATTAGTCATAGGACTAATAAATCATGGTTTAACAATCATGCAATAGCCAGATTAAGACAAACTCAACTTGATCTCTTATGTATTAAAAACAATTCTGTAAACAAAGAAAAAGTACCCATTTTTTGGTTGTTTGTAATTGATTTTTCAAGTTTTGTAATTAATTTGCCTTATTTTGTATTTATTTGGCTTGTTTTTATACTTACTTTTCTTTTGGCCAAATTTACCTCAATTCACTAGGTAAAACAACATATAAGACACTTTAATGCACTAAAATCATGTTTTATCAAGTAATGATCGTGATAGTAAGTGTACAAATAGTTAGCTTATATTTTTGTTCTCATTCATACTAGTATAAACCATTGATGTATGAGGTCATTGTATCCTTTCAACACCATCACCAAAAACTAATAAACCTCTCAAAACTATATCAATCCTAGGATTAATAAATCATGGTTTAACAATCAGGTAATGGCCAGATTAAGATAAATTCAACTTGATCTCTTATGTAAAATGAATGATACTGTAAATCGAGGAAAAAAATAATTTTTGTAAAAAATAATTTTTTTTTAGTTTTTTATACTTAAATTTTCAAGTTTTGTACTTATTTAGCTCGTTCTATACTTATTTGGCATATTTTTGTACTTGCTTTTTCTTTGGCTGAATTGATCTCAATTCGATAAATGAAACAACACATAAGACACTCTAATGCACTAAAATCATATTTTCTTCAAGTAATAGTCATGATGGTACGTGTGCAAATGGTTGGCTTACACTTGTGTTCTCATTCGTACTAGCATAAATATTGATGAATGAGATAAATGCATCATTTCAATACCACCATTGAAAACCAATGAACCTCGCATGATTATATCAGTCCTAAAACTAATAAATCATGGTTTAACAATCATGCAATGGCCAAATTAAAACAAATTCAACTTGATCTCTTATGTACTAAGATAGTTACTGTATGTTAAGAAAAAAAATACCATGTTTTTTTGCTCTTTGTACTTGATTTTTCAATTTTAATACTTAATTCATCTCATTCTATACTTATTTTTTCTTTTTCATATTGTTGAATTTACCTCAATTCAATGGGTGAAACAGTATGTGAGACCCTCTAATGCACTTAAATCATGTTTTCTTTAAGTAATGGTTGTGATAGTATATGTGTAAATGGTTGGCTTACACTTGTGTTCTAATTCATACTAATATAAACCATTGATGAATAAGGTAAATGTATCCTTTTGACACCACCACGAAAACCAATGAACCTCTCATGATTATAAGTCCTACAACTAACAAATCATGGTTAAACAATCATGCAATGGTTAGATGAAGATAAATTCAACTTGACCTCTTATATATTAAGAATGATACTATAAATCGAGAAAACAAATATAATTTTTTTTAGTTTTTTGTACTTGAATTTTCAAGTTTTGTATTTAATTCCCCTCGTTTTGTATTTAATTGGTACTTGATTTTTCAAGTTTTGTACTTAATTCGCCTGGTTCTATACTTATCTAGCACTTTTTGTCACTTTTTCTTTGACCGAAACTATCTCAATTTGATGGGTGAAACAACACATAAAACCCTCTAATGCACTAAAATCATGTTTTCTTCAAGTAATTGCTATAATAGTATGAGCGCAAATAGTTGAGGACACAAACAATCACATCCAACCACTTGTGTTCTCATTCATACTAGTACAAACCATTGATAAATGAGGTAAATATGTCTTTCTGACACCACAATTGAAAACCAATGAACCTCTCATTACTATATTAATGTTGAATGTTGTTTAACTCATCAAATTGAAGCAATTTCAGCTAAAGAAAAAGAAAGTATAAAAAGACTCAAATGACATCCGTCCTTATGAAAATCCAATATAACATATTCAGATTCAAATACTAGATACTAGAAACAATGTATTATTCTTCTATAATGAAGAATTGACCTTGAAAAATAAGGTATTACTTTCCTAAAATATGGAATAGTTTTAAATACATTTGAAATTATGCTAAATTTAGTTATTAAAGTCATTGCTGACCATCATAAAATGATTTTTTAGTCTTATGACAAATATAGTTACGAAACCTTATTTGTGCTACAACATTAATATCCAAATGATACACTAACTACCTATAATGATGTTGTACACTGGTTTGAAAAGATAGCATAAGTGGTATTATGTCGCAGTATTAAAGCACTTTGTTGTGGTATTATGGTCTTAAGATGAAGTATCTTTTTCTAGTAATAAAGTATTATGTTAAATAAATAAAGTATTTATTTTTCTTCAGTGAGGTACTCTTTTCTGATTTGCAGTATCAAGTTATACATTTTAAACATGATCTAATTTAAGTACTTTAGACCTTGTTATATTGGTATGGCTATGAAACTCTATTTTTTCCTACAATTAGATGACCAAATGAGACGTTTTACCTTCAATATTGGTGCTTTACACTAATAATTGTATTTTTAATCGTTTGAACACATGTTTATCCCAATCATTAATTGAAGAATGCATGATTTTATTGTTTTTGAATGGTCATATATGTTGTTCCATAAATAAGTTGAGGCAAATTATGCCATGCGACTAATAAGTATAGAATCACTCCAATGTAGTACTAGATGCTGAAGATGAGGTATTTATCTTCTGAAGTCAAGTATTTACATATAGAAATGAAGTATTATTTTGTTAAAATGAAGTATTACATTTTTGTTATACAATATCAACTTTATACATTTTAAATACTGTTTATACTTCCTTTTCTAAGTGCCGTGATTTTACTTAGGTCATTCAACAAGTAAGTGTAGAAACACTCTTATATGGTATTGTTTATGTAAAATAAAGTACAACTTTTTAGTTTTGAAGTACGAACATATAATAATCAAGTATTTAAATGCAAATTTGAAACACTTTTTATTTGAGTATTAGATAACCAAAGTTAGTAGTACTCTCGTATTACTTTACAAATTGGAACTAAAGAAGCAATTCATCCTACCTAAGCCCACGAGGAATGGCACCTAAAACATAATTCAACAAATGATCCCTTGAAAAAATAGCAACAACAGTCCCCATTGTAAACACAACTTTCTAATAGTGAGTTTGAGCATCTTGGCTCCACAAAAATATTTTGATTAAGCTTAAATGGAAAAAAGTTTACCTCCTTTTTCTTACTATTCGTCGAAGATTTTGTTACTTTTCAAATACAAAAACTCAAACTCACAACAAAATGGAGAAAAATGAGGTTATCTGAGTTGTCTTCTTGTTGAAACTCGCGCTCACAATAGGACTTTGTTACTAATTACTTGGGTTCCTTTCTACAGAAACAAGTTGTCAGTGGCAGAAAATAAAAAGAAAGAAAGAAAGAAAGAAAGAAACTGACTGATGTGTTTCCAAGAGAAAATTGTAGGAGGGAGTTGAGGGAAAGAGAGGAAGAACGAGGAGAGAGATAATATTGAACTAAACAGAGAGAGAGAGAGAGAGAGAGAGAGAGAGAGAGAGAGAGAGAGAGAGAGAGAGAGAGATATGATGGTATTTTTAACAAATAAAGTGGATGAAGAGTAAACTCAAAAATAAAAGTGAGATGAAGAGTTGAAACAAGAAGATTAATGAGCGTGGATTGGTTTACAAAATGCAAATAATTTTTGATACTTTTAAATTTGATGTCCTTTATCCTATTAGTCTAGGTGTCATTGGAAAAAGTGTAATAAAATTTGAAATTCTGGAATCCACAAATTACGCACTTTATACTCTAGGATATGCTATTAGCATACATGGGTTATGGTAAACACAAATCTTCACCATGTGACAATATCTAGGAGATCAACACATTTTTCACAGATGGATCATCATCCTTGTTACAAAAGTAGAGTCGTATTTCAACACACAATTGGGAGAGTCCTGCAACGAAAATATGGCCGCAGCGCGGGGCTGCACACCACCCATGTACAAATGCTATAAATTTGAGTTGGAAGAAATTGAAAGGATATTGTGCTTAAGTGCGTACAGAAAATTTCAGTATTGATCTCTCCCATTTATATGATGGCAATTATATTAATTAATCCTAAAATTCAATAAAGACACTTACAGTCAACACTTTTAAAATTTTTCTTTTATGTTGAGAATAATTAAGAGTTTGAGAGCTTGTGGAGTGAATAATACTTTGTAGCATGTTGTGTATTTATATGGAGTGAAAGATAGAGCGCCAACAGCTTTTAATATAAAATTTAATTAATATTTTTTTTCAATTAAAAGTGAAATAATTTAACTACGCATTTCATTATTTCATGAATTAAAATATAATTCAAAAATAATAAATTTTGATGTATTAAAGTACTAGCATGTGCTTGGCATGATACACCAACAATAATTTTTAATATTGAAATAATTTATTCTATAATAATATTTATTTACTTTACATGATTAAAAAATAAGTTATAATTATTTTTAATATTTCGACAAAGAAAATATATTGTTAATTAAATAAAATAATGTGAATGTTTCAATTAAAGGTATTATGTTTGAAAATAATTTGTACTTAAATATGTTGTAAATATACAGAATTGCTAACTCTAAATTAATTTATAAGTTGTACAAGTTTTTTCAAAATGATAAAATTTAAAAAAAATAAATAAAAGAATTAAGAAAATAAAATGAGGCAGAAAAGTTTACTCAATGCACTTTTTAAACTAGATATATACTTATATATATGTATATATTTTGATATGATATGATAAAAAACCAAATAATTTTTCAAAATAAAAAGTTTTTTTTGTAGGATTTCTTAATAATGTAGAAGTTATAGTTACAATTTTTATGGCATTTGATATTTTTAATATGTTAAGTTTTTTTTGGAGCAAATATATATTTCTTTGTATTCCATATATGAAAATAACTTAAATTAGGTTATTATGCAATCAACAATTCAATAAGTAATTCTTAACATGCAATTTTTATTAACTAAAATATCTCTTAATATTTCATCTAATTTTTATAAGTAAAATTTATTTATTTATTTTCATTGATAAATATAATTATTTTATTATTTTTGAGATTATCAAATAACCTATATTGTGAACATGATAGAAGACTAAGTAAATTTTCAATATTCAATTCAAAATATAATATCAATATCTCATATGTTTCTTTTATGAGTATATAAAAATGTATGAATAATTACACGGATACTTGCTTCCGATCAAACTATTTTGATCTAATACCATTAATTAATGTAAAAATTGTAGCACCCCACCTTGAGACAGCACCTAAGCTTAGACATTACTCTGATTTAGACTTAATTCTTAGAGTTACAATTCAACAGTAGGCCCATAAATTCAAACATCTCAAAATTTAAACACTAATTCAACTCCAACAAGACTAAATAAAACCGCAAAATAGATATATCATAAGAGTTCAAGGAACTTAGTTAAATTACAGTCTCTGACAGATCACGCCATCATTTCCATCTTACATTGCAACCTTCAAATAAAATATATACATCACAAAATCTCTAAGGTCTACCAAACAGTCACAAGTTCCATACTTAATTTCGGTCTTAGTTCTATTACAAAACAACCATGTACTTCATTCCAAACCTAGCGTCCATCAGAGCTATCAGAGCTCATCCCTGTCTGAAAGATTATGAAATACAGGAGGGATAAGTACAAAGATTTAGTGAGGGGTATGCAAAAGTAATAACAATGTTTATCGAGGAGAAACTCAACTCGATAAAACATAATTTTTATCAAACTGAATATAATAGAATTCGAAAAAATAGACAGTACAGAAAAGCAAATAGAAAACTCTCCTACCTTATTGTTCCAAGAACAGATTACAGGCAGATAGAAATTATTTAAGCAAATCAAACCCAAAGCATATGCATTCCAAGAAAAGGTTATAAGACATGCAATGTAGATTCACCTTATACTAGACAGACAGATAATTTACTTAAGCGTAATAGCTTGGTATATGATAGATACCTATACAGATTGTATAGTACACCGTTGATACCTAGGGGAAAATCTTTATTGTATTGCTTGTACTCAGGGGGAAATCCTTAGCATATGGTTGGTACCCAGGGGAAATCCCTAACGTACTGGTGACATCCAAGGGGAAATCCCTAGCATGCCCTTGCATAACCAAACAGATCGCCTAGTGTGGCCCTTGGCACATATAATCACCTTACAGATAACAGAATAATTGCTTATACAGATGCTCAGGGGGAAATCCCTAGCACATTATCGATTTCAGACCAACAGATCAGAAAAAAATAGAACAAATGCCACCAAGGCAATAGAAAATAGTAAAAAAAAAATAGATAAGCCAGCATGGCCAATAAACTCAGAATTGATAACAGATATGCCACTAAGGCAACAGATACAATACCAACAGTATAGATACGAGACCAATAGATGTTAGAATAACAGACAATAGACAGAAGTTCTAGGCGCTAGAACAAACAGAAAATAGAATTGACATCAGAGATAACCCCAACAGGGGTATTCAAATCAGATAACAGATAACAGATAGCAGACATATTTCAAACACAGTTTTGAGTATAGTTCAAAAATAGTAAAACCTACACTGGGGCTTATTACAACCACAGATAAGAAAAGAAACGCTAGATTGGCCAACCCTCACAGGGGTTTCCAATAATCTCAGAGCAAGTTAAACAAAGCAATAACCCAGAGTGGGAGACTCTTACCTCTTGTAGTCCCAATCAGTAACAGTCAAAATTGAATCTACTGTTCCTCGGTGCCCAGCTCGTTATCACCTAAGTAGGAAAATATTCCAAGAATCAAAATTCCTGTTCAATCCTAATAACCTTATAAAAATGCATCAAGTATTCTAATGCCTCATCTACCACCAGGATAATAGAGATTAAGATCCTTCTATACAAAATTCTCTAGAATCAATATTTATCAAAAATCTCTTGTCAAATTCCCATTTCAACACTATTTAACTTATAATAGTTCCTGATATCAAAATTTATATTCAACTTATTATTAACAAATATACGAGTCCAAAATTCATATCTCTCATCTCCCTATTCCTTCATAGGTAAACAATTATAGAAATACATATATCCATTCAAAGGCTCATCCCGGACAAAACCTAGCAATTGCATGCATGTATGTACATATATATATAACATGAAATTAACTAATAAAAAATCCAATCTCACTATTGAGGGCTCAGAATCACCAATCGATATTACTGGGACAATTATCGTGTCAAGATGAAAAAACTATCTCTCCACCACTGTCAGACCACCATCGCCAAAAAACTCAACTCCACCATAGAATTGTTCCTCTCGATGCGAGGATTCCAATGCTATCTTTTGATCCCAATTTTGAGCAACGTAGACGTCAGAATAGGCTAAAAATAGCTAAAATTTTCCTTTCTCCGCTGTCATCAGAGTCGCCATGCAATGTCTCCACTATGCTCCTCACATCGAATGCTCCCCAACCCAACCCTTAGAATCAATGATGGCCACCAAAAAATGCAAAACCTAGCTACCACCGTTGTTCGTCTTCCTCAATCTGCCTTACGCCACTGCTGCTCCAACATCCAGGTGAAGTGTTTGAGTGGCTGAGAGTGTAGGTGATGGTAAGGGAAAGAGATTGATGGGTTTAGGAGGTTGAAAAGGCCACCAGAGAAGTTGGCTGGTGGTGGTGGTATAGCTTTGGTAAAAGGAAGAAAAAAGGAGAAAGTATGGAGAAGGAAAAGAAAGAAGAAAACAAGGAAGGAAAAGAAAATGATGGAGAAGAGGTCTGCCTGTTTCTTTAATCTCATTTTCATTTTTTAACTAAAGTTTTAATTTTCAATTTAATCCTTTAATATGTTAAATTATGCAATTTTACCCTAAGTTTTTAGAAAATTGCGATTAGCCCAAAATTATTCAAAAGTCAACACAATTAAGTTTACAAAAATTATAATTTAGCCCACAAAACTTTTTAAAATAATTAATAATATGAAATTCATAAAATTTCCAAATAATGATAAAATCATATATTATAAATAAAATAAATAAAATTTTAGGGGTGTTATAGGCCGCTCCCTTTAAAGGAATTTGGTCCTCAGATTCTTACCTGAATATTAAAACAGCTCAGGATATTATTGGTGCATGAGATCCTCCTGCTCCTAAGTTGCTTCTTCAATATTATGATTACACCACAATACCTTTACCTGAGGAATCTTTTAATTTCTAAGTTCTCGAAACTTTCTATCTATGATGCAAACTGGTTGCTCCTTGTATGTCAGGTCGTCTTCTAGTTTCATGTGTTCATTAGATATGATATGAGATGGATCTGGGTAATACTTCCGTAGTTGCGACACATGAAAGACGTTATGTATTCTGACTAGACTCTGGGGTAACACCAGATGATAACCAGCTGGTCCAATTCTTTCGCATATCTCATATGGCGCCACATATCTTGGATTTAGTTTGCCACCTTTGCCTATTCCTTTGATCCCTTTTCGCAGAGACACTTTGAGAAACACTTGGTCACCAACCTCAAATTCCAGGTTCTTTGTTCATCTACCAGCATAGCATTTCTATCGGTCCTGAGCAGTCTTCATCCGCTGTTTTATAATATGTACCTTTTCTATAGTCTTTTGGATTAATTCATGCTTTATAATCCCTAGAGACTTTTCAGTGGTACCTTTAGATTATGCTAAATCCTAATATAGATGGGACTGGCACTTTTGATCATATAGTGTTTCATATGGTGCCATTTGAATAATAGACTGATAGCTATTATTATAGGCAAATTCAATTAGAGGCAAATATCGAGTCCAACTTCCACCAAAGTTTAGAACACATACCCACAACATATCTTCCAAAATTCAAATAACTTTTTTCAACTATCCATTGGTCTGAGGATGAGCTGTTGAACTAAATTGCAATCTTATTCCCAGATGTCTCTATAAACCCTTCAAAAGCCTCGATGTAAATTTAGGGTCCCTATCAGACACAATACTCACTAGGATTCCATGCAACTTGACAATCTCCTTAATGTATAATTCTACCAATTTCTCGACCTTATAGTCAGTTTCGACTGGTTGAAAATGTGAGGACTTTGTTAATTGATCTACTACTACCTAAATATTGTCATAACCTCCTCTGGCCTTCCGCAGACTGATCACAAAATCTATAGTTATTTGTTCCTATTTTCAGTCCGGGGTGGGGAATGGCTGCAACATACTTGATGGTCGCTGGTGTTTCGCCTTTACCAACTGGCAGGTCAAGCATTTCTACACAAAGTCTGCTACATCCTTTTTCATCCCATTCCACTAGAACTATTTCTTTAAGTCCTGGTACATCTTTGTTCTTTCGGGATGTACGGTGTACCTTGCTCGATGCACTTCTTTCAATATCCTTTTTTTTTTTATCTTTTTTGGTACATAGATTCTGTTTCGATAGAGTAGGGTACCTTGGCTATCCCTGCTGAACTTAGAATTTACAAAGCTTTTAATCATTTTTTTCTGTTTCAACATCCAATTCTCTTTGACTTGAGCTTGCCAGATTTCTTCAAACAGTTCAGGTTGTATTCTTACTTCTGTAATCCAGACTTGTTATTTTAATCTTATCATAGCACTTGCTTTCAACTTTTCTAATGTCTTTGCACCTTGCAGATAAGCCATTCCTATTTTCTAGCTCAGAGCATCGGTTATTGCATTTATTTTTCTAGGATGATAATTGATAGAAAAGTCATAATCTTCTAAGAATTCCATCCATCTTCGCTATCTCATGTTCAAATCCTTTTGCGAAGGTAGATACTTGAGGCTTTTGTGATCTGTATACACTTCAAATGTAGCCCCATAAAGATAGTGCCTCTATTTCGACAGTGCAAAGATAACCGCTGCTAACTCCAGATTATGTGTGGGGTATTTTTTCTTATGAGGTTTTAACTTCCTAGATGCGTAGGTAATAACATACCCTTTCTGCATCAACATGCATCCTAATCCCTTATATGAGGTGTCTGTATGCACCACAAAATCTTTCAACCCATCTGGAAGGGCTAATACTGGTGTCGTAGTCAAATGATTATTTAGTTCTTGGAAGCTCTTTGCACACTCTTTATTCCAAACAAATGGCTCATCTTTCTAGGTTAACCTGGTTAGTGGGCTGACTATCTTGGAGAAGTCTTGAACAAATCTTCAATAGTAATAGGCCAATCCTAGAAAGCTTTAAATCTCCATAACATTCTCAAGTCTTTTCCAATTGACAATCACCTCTATCTTAGAGGGGTTAACTTCTATCCCATTTTGAGTGATTACATGACCTAGAAAGGATACTTTCTCTATCCAGAACTCATACTTACTGAACTTAGCATACATTTGATGTTCTTTTAGAGTCTTTAGAACTATGTGTAAGTGCTTCCTATGCTCCTCTTTGGACTTAGAGAAAACCAAGATATCATAAAACAAAATGACCACAAATTGATCCAAATCGGGTCTGAATATTCGGTGCATCAAATCCATGAATGTTGCCAGGGTGTTAGTTAGGCCGAATGGCATCACCACAAATTTGTAGTGGCCATATAGAGAATTGAAAGCTGTCTTTGGAATAGCCTCTTCTCTAATCTTCGGCTGATAATACCCTTGCTTCAAATCCAGCTTCAAAAAGATTCTTAATCCTTACAGAAGGTCAAATAACTCTTCCACATGGGGTAGTAAATACTTGTTCTTGATGGTGACCCTGTTCAATTCTCGATAATTGATGCACATTCTTATGGACCTATCTTTTTTCTTGATAAACAACACTGGAGCTCCCTAAGGCGACGTGCTGGGTCTGATAAACTTCTTCTCTAACAACTCCTGTAATTGGCTCTTCAATTTCTTAAGTTTGGTAGGCGCCATCTGATACAGAGTTTTAGAAAATGGCGCAACCCCTAGGAAAGTATGAATAACAAACTCTATTTCCATGTCAGGGGGTAGCGAGTTTAACTCTTCAAGAAATACCACAGGGTATTCTGCTATCACTTCTACTTCTTCAATCTTGACCATGTCCCAAGGTTTGTTGATGAGGTATACCAGGAATCCTTGCTCACCCTTATTTAAAATATGCCTACCTTCTATAACTGATATGATTGGTATCAGAGGAGTTTTATCTATGAAAGGATGTGAAGATATCAATGTCTCCTCCTTAAGTGTTATGCATTTAGTGAAACAATTCACTTATGCTTAATGGTTGTATAGCCAATCCATTCCAAGAATTATATCATATCCTTAGATGGGCATCTATATTAAATTAGCTGGACACACTCAGCCTTCAATCACAATCGGGCAATCCCAATACATGACATTAGTGACTAACCTTACTCCCAAAGGTGTTCTCACTTCTACTTGATATGCCATGATTTTAGGTTTTATATTCAGTTTTGTAGAGAATTCAACAGATATAAAAGAATGGGAAGCACCAGGATCATATAATACTTTACCAAGAGTTTTGGAGATAGTAATCATACCTTCTATATCTCATTAGGGTTAGGTGTGTCTTTTCTAGTGAGGGCATAGGCACGGGCCTAGATTTTCTACTTTTCTTTTCTTGTCAGAATTGAGCCTTTTTTTCCTAGGCAATCTTTCAGAAGATGTTGGCTACTACCACACCGTAAGCATTTACCCTATTTTTGCCAACAATTCGCTTTCTCATGCTCTGTTGACCCACAGAATCCATATAGTGCTAGTGCCTTTTCTTGAGCTCGATTCACCATCCCATCTGCCCAAGTAGTCCTCTAAGATGTACCCTTAGCTTGTGGCCTCCACTGTTTATTGCTGGTGCTACTCAGTCCATCAGGAGATGGTCTTCCCTTTTTACCTTTTTCTTTGATTTTTTTGATTTCTTGTAGCTCTTATTTTAATTGCAGTGCCTTATTGACTGCTATGTTGAAATTTGGTAAATCAAAGATGGCTAGACCCTATCACAACTTTGGCTACAATCCTTGAGTAAACCGTTGAATTTTTCAACTTTCATCATTCAGGACATAGGGCACATATTGGATGAGCCAGCTGAAGGTTGCCCTATACTGACTAACAGTCTGATTCCTTGGATCAAATTCATGAATTCACATTCCTTAGACTGCTTGACCACCAAGGGTGTATATTTATCCATGAATTCTTTAGTGAAATTATCCTATGTCCTATGGGTTTCTGAGGCTGCCCAATGATGATCTATCATTTTCTACCAACTTTTAGCAGATCCCGTCAGGAAGAATGTGGTGAGTCATACCTTTTGTTCAACGAGGTAGCACAAAGTATCAAATATGACCTTAAGGTCTTTAACCCATTCTTCAGCCTTTTGGTCATTTGGTTCTCCATAGAACTTAGGGGGCTGAAAATGAGGGACTCTTTCTAAAGCTCTATCTTCAGCCACGGGTTGAGCTGGTGGCCTGACTTTTGGCTCTCTCTAATACGCAGGTCTCATTGGCTGCATAACTGAAGGAGTTTGTGATGCCTCATCTCTTAGCTCAGCTTAAGAATAAGTCAGAACTCCTTGTTTGGGAGAATGATGGTCTTGAAATTACTATCTAGGAGGTCTTTCTCGTTGACCAAATTGGGGTGGTACAAGTCTAGAGATACTACCATGGGATTCCATCACAAGTTTAAGATTTTAGGAATAGCTCAACCTGTAATTGAAAGTTGAAGTCAACATCCCAATTCTCAATATCCCTTCAATAATTGAGGTTTTAATAAAGAAAATAATATAAGTTAAGTAAACTTTCAAAACTCATAATAAGAAAAAGGTTAAAGATAATTTCCCTAAAATTCATACATTATCATAATATAAGTTAGCAATAGCAAATTACAAAAGCGTATATACAAATCAAAGGTAGCAAAATTGGCTATGCTAACGGTATGTGCAGTTGTAGACAAAATGATAGGGCGTTGAAGGAAAAAGGGGGAAAAATGATATCAATCACAGTCACAAAGTTATTAGCCGCAGTTATAAGGTTTGATAATTATAAGCCATCAAATATTGTCTTGCTAACATATTATAATACTACAACGCTAAGACTCGCATCTAATCTTCTTTATCAGTGATGTCAAATAGCTTGCTCGCCTCATTTGTCATTTACTAATTTTCTTTGTTATCTATCTCAAGTGGTGCCACGATTGGAGGTCTAGAATGACATCTGTATTAGGGGTTTCTCCGGGTTCTTCCTTAGACTCCTCATTTGATTTTTCCTCTGGTTTTACCTCAGGTTCTGTGCTTACTTCTACTGCTATCAACCCTATCCTTGATCAAGAGCAGGGATCCGGTGAATGCCTAATGAACCGACCTCTACGTCTATCCTAGGACCAACTCTAATGGCCTGATTGGTAGCCCTGCAATAGTAATCCATTGATCGACCCATCTCATCTAATACTGGGTGAGGAACTTGCACCAATCTCCTATAATTAGATTGCAAAGCCTGAAATGTTGCCTCTATGTTAGTCCGTAAGGATCGAAGCTCTTAGATTTGGGCTTCAACATTATTAACTCAAAGGCGCTCTCATTCGAGGTCACCCATAACTTGATCATGCAGATAGTCCTAAGCACCCATCATTCCTTTCAAAGTGCGCACCTATTCTCGAACCTAATGAAGATGTTCATTTTGCCCACATTTTTCTTGCAAAGTCCTGTAAAGATTTTTTCTTTCTTATTTCAATTCCTTGATCTCGTCTTTTAGAGTCTTGTAATTTTGGTTATCTGCAGGCACTATTCCTTTATCAGATATGCTGGCTATCTCACAACAATTCAAGAATTTCATCTCAACAAAATCAAGAAATATAATTCTAAGCCTTAGGATCTTACTATACTCTACCGATCTTGCTATAACTTAATATAAATACCTTAAGTGCACATTCGAAATAGCCCAAATAGAGGTTACTGAGGGCAATCACATGTTCACACCTAGGTCATCTAAACCTAGGCTTTGATACAACTTATGTAGCACCCTACCTTGGGACAGCACCTAAGTTGAGGCACTACTTAGATTCAAACTTAATTCTTAAAGTTAAAATTCAATAGTAGGCCCATAAATTCAAACATCTCAAAATTTAAATACTGATTCAACTCTAACAAGACTAAATAAAATCGCAAAATAAATATATCATAAAAGTTTAGGGAACTTAGTTAAATTACAGTCTCTGACAGATCATACCATCATTTCCATCTTACACTACAACCTTCAAATAAAATATATACATTACAACATCTCTAAGGTCACCCAAATAGTCACAAGTTCCATACTTAATTTCGGCCTCAATTCTATTACAAAAGAACTATGTACTTCATTCCAAACTTGGCATCTATTAGAGTCCATCCATGTATGAAAGATTATGAAATATAAGGGGATAAGTCTAAAGACTTAGTGAGGGGTATGCAAAAGTAATAATAGTGTTTATCGAGGAGAAATTCAACTTGATAAAACATAACTTTTATCAAATTGAATATAACATAATCCAAAAAATAGATAGTACAAAAAAACAAATAGGGAACTCTCCTGCCTTATTGCTCCAAGAACAGATTATAGGCAGATAGAAATCATTTAGGCAAATCAAACCCAGAGCATATGCATTACAAGAAAAGGCAATAAGACGTGCATTGCAGATTTACCTTATACCAAATAGACAGATAATTTACCTAAGTATAACAACTTGGTATATGGCAGATGCTTATACGGGCTATATAATGCATTTTTGATGCTTAGAGGGAAATCCCTAGCGTATCGCTCATACCCAAGGGAAAATCCCTAGCGTACCAGTGACATCCATGGGGGAACCCCTAGCATGCCCCTGCATAACTAAATAGATTTACATAATCACCTTACAGATAATAGAATAATTGCTTATATAGATGCTTAGGGAAAAATCCCTAGTGCAATGTCAATTTTAGATCAACAAATCAAAACAAAATAGAACAAAATGCCACCAAGGCAATAGAAAATAGTAAACAAAAAATAGATAAGCCAACATGGCCAATAAACACAGAATGGATAACATATATGCCAACAAGGTAACAAATAAAATACAAACAATATAGATACGAGACTGATAGATATCATAATAACAGACAATAGATAGAAGTTCTGGGTGCCAAAATGGACAAAAAATAGAACCAACATTAGAGATAATTCTTATAGGGATATTCAAATCAGATAACATATAACAAATAGTAGATAGATTTCAAACATAGTTTTGAGTATAGTTCAGAAATAGAAAAACCCACACAAGGGCTTATTACAAACATAGATAAGAAAAGCAATGCCAGATTGGCCGACTCTCACAAGGGTTTCCAATAATCTTAGAGCAAGTTAAACAAAGCAATAACCTAAAATGGGAGACCTTCACCTCTTGTAGTCCCAATCAACAACAGTTAAAATTAAATTTACTACTCCTCAGTGCTCAGCTCGTCGTCACCTAAGCAGAAACATATTCCAAGAATCAAAAATCTTGTTCAATCCTAATAACCTTATAGAAATGCACAAGCATTCTAATGCCTTATCTATCATTAGGATAATATAGATTAAGATCGTTCCATACAAAATTCTCTAGAATTAATATTTACACATAAATCTCTTGTCAAATTCCCTTTTCAACACTATTTAACTTATAATAGTTCTTGATATCAAAATTTATATTCAACTTATTATTAACCAACATATGAGTTCAAAATTTGTACCTCCTATCTCCCTATTCCTCGCATGGGTAAGCAATCATAGAAATATATATATCGATTCAATGGCTTATCCCGGACAAAAACTAGCAATTGCATGCATGCATGTACATATATATAACATGCAATTAGCCAATAAAAAAATTTGATCTCACTACTGGGGGCAGAATCACAACTAATAGCACCAGGACGATCATTGCATCGAGATGAGGAGACTACCTCTTCATTGCCACCAAATCGCCACTGCTAGAAAACTCAACTCCACCACATAATTATTCCTCTCTATGTGAGGATTCCAATGCTACCTTTCATTCCTAATTTTGAGCAACGTAGATGTCAGAACGGGCTAAAAATAGCCAAATTCTTCCTTCCTACACTATGCTTCGATCACTGTCTTGCCGTCATTGGAGTCACCATGCAATAGCTCGACTATGCTCCTTATGTCAAATGCTCCCCAACCTAGCCCTCAGAATCGACGATGGCTGCAGAAAAATGCAAAACCCAACAACCACCATGGCTCATCTTTCTCGATTTGCCTTGCATCGTCGCTGCTTTGCCGTCCGGCTGAAGTGTTTGAGTAGCTGAGAGTGTAGGTGATGGTGAGGGGAAGAGATTGATGGGTTTAGGAGGTTGTAAAGGCCACTGAAGAAGCTGGCCGGTGGTGGTGGTATAGCTTCGGTGAACGGAAGAAAAAATGAGGAAGAATGGAGAAGGAAAAGAAAATGATGGAGAAGAAGTTTGCCCATTTCTTTAATCTCATTTTCATTTTTTTTATATAAAATTTTAATTTCCAATTTAATCCTTTAGTAATTTAAATTATGCAATTTTACCCTAAATTTTTAAAAAATTGTGATTAGCTCCAAAATTTTCAAAAGTCAACACAATTAAGTCTAAAAAAATTATAATTTAGCCCACAAAATTTTTTAAAATAATTAATAATGTGAAATTCATAAAATTTTCAAGTAATGATAAAATCATATATTATAAATAAAATAAATAAAATTTTAGGGGTGTTACAAAAATATTCTTTTATGAATTATTATAAGCAAAAATATAAAAATAAATGTATGCGATATAATTATAAAATTGTGGAACTAAAAATATTGAAAAATAATAAAATTGATACCATTTGTTATTTAAGTGGTAATTTATCAAGTTATTAAAAAATTTCAACTATGTCAACTATATATATGTCCCATATAAAAGAATTTATTTCAAATAATTGAAAATGAGTTCTCCATTATTATATTGCTAAAAAGTTAAAGTAATTTAAATTAAAATATAAAAAATAGAGGTTGGGAGTTTATAATTTTTGTAGGAAGTAACCTTTTATATTTCAAATAAAATGTTTAAATCAAATTATTTGTTATCTAAAAAATATCATTATAATCAAATAATTAAATTTTAAATATTTTGATAAATTGAGGACTTGCACATCAATTGATTTATAATTATTCAATTTTCAAACTTCTAACTTTTAATAAGAAAGTGATGATTTGATATTTTACATAAATATGTGTCTATCCTTTTCATAAATAACAGATAAGATGCAAAAGTTTTTAACTAAGTTATGATATTAAGAGATAATTTGATTGCCAAGTATTTAATTTTACTTTTGAAGTATGTTTAATATAACTTAAATAAAAGTTTTATATATTTAGATTCTAAATTGTCTAGCATGTGCGCAATGCAATGCAGTGAAAATAATTTAATTACTAAGATAATTTATTCTATAATAATATTTATTTTACTTTATGTGATTAGAAAATAAATGTAATTATAATACTTAAAGAAAGAAAATCTATTATTGAATAATATAATATGAATACATCAATTAAAAAATTAAATCTAAAGATAATTTGTACTTGAATAAATTATAAAATATCAAGAATTACTAACTCTAAATTTATAAATTATACAAGAACATTTAAAAATAATAAAAATAAAAATAAAAATAGAAACTAAAAGTTTGTTTAATACATTTTTTGAATTAAGATGATACATTTATATATACATATTTGATATGATAAATGAGCGAACAATTTTTGTTTTTATAACATAAAACCTGTTTCTGTGATTTCTTAATAATGTAGAAGTCAAAGCTTTGATTTTTATAATATTTGAGATTTTAAAAATATCAAGTATTTATCGATAGAGTAATTATATAAACTATGCTTAATTTATGAAAATAATTTATAGTAGATTATTATTTGATCATCAATTTAGTATATAATTTATAACATGCAATATATTTGAGACCAAAATGTTTTTAATATTCAGTATAATGCTAATAAGTAAAATTTATTTAATCTTATTTATAGAGCTATTATATTATTTTTAAAATGATCAAATATTATGTAAATAATCATAACAAGTAAATTTCAATATTATTTCAAAATATAATATCAATCTTTTATAAATTTCTTTTACAAGTGTAAATTATTGAAATAATTTAATACAATACTTGGTTTCAAACAATTTTTTTTTTATTTGGTATTTGTATATGCAAAACCATTCTCTAATGAATTATTATTAAGCGAATATATAAAAAAAAATATACATGATATAAATATATAATTGAGTAAATAAATATTTTAAAAATGTAAAACTTAAATCATTTGCTACATAGGTTGTCATTTATCAAGCTTCTGAAGTTTTTTAACTATATCAACCATATGTATTCCTCACAAACAAGAATTTACTTTAAATAATTGAGAATGAGTTTTCCACTATTATGTTGTTAAAAAATTAAAAATAATTGTAGTTGAAAATCTTGATAATATAAATATACAATTGAGAGTTTATAGACGTTGTGGGAATTAAGTAGCTTTTTATATTTAAAATAAATTATAAATTCAAATTACATTATTAGTTATAAAAATATCTAGGAAAAGATCATCATAAAAATTAGTTAAATTTGAAAAAATTGATGAATTGAGGAATTACGCACCTATTAATTTATAATTATTTTTCAAATTTCAAACATTTACTAAAAAAATGATGTTTGATATTTTACTTGAGTAGATATATAAACTTTTTACAAAAAATAAATAAGTTGTAAAGTTTTTTAAGCAAGTCACAATATTAAGTGGTAGTCATGGTTGTTAATCATATATATACATATATTTTTTTTTACATTTGAAATATACTTAACAAATTATTTATAAAGTTATATATTTCAAATTTCTAAGTCATTCAAAAAATAATTTTTTATTTAAGACATAAAAATAATTATAAAAAAATGAAGATATAAAATAATTTATTTGATCAAATAATTGAATAATTTTTATCTATTAATTTTTGAATAAAAATAATTGAATAATGTTGTTGCACCCCCAATCTTGACCTCCCAACCTGCCAATGTGAAAAGCACTAAGGCCGACCCCAAGGAGGGAAATTCAGCTTAGTTCGTATCAACGGTAGCAAAAATGCGCGAAGGTTGGACTCTACATCATGATCAGAGGTTGGAAGCTAGGAACCAGTTTCATTCCCTATGTGACGTAAGATGAGATTCACCACATTTAATAATATCCCCTCTAGGATGCCCTCTGCATTAAACGTAGGAGCACGTGCCATACCATGCCAACGTATTGCATCATCTCCATTAGAGGGAGTTAAATGACCATGTCTACCCTTCAAATGGAGAGAAAGACGACTCTTAGGTGCAGGGTAGGAAGGTAAAATCAACCCTAGCATGCGAGACTATAAATCCCCAAGTCTAAGCCTAGATTTAAGTATGCAATATACTTACTCTAAAAGCCCTTTTACTGCTTACCCTCTTTTAAATTAGCTTGGTATCGACTTAAGTATAGGAGGGTAATAGCTGAGGGCTTCTCAGTTATCCCAACGTGTTTGTATTGTAGTTTTACACTCTTAGCTCAAAGGATATTCTCGACCCTATGAGATCTAACATCATCATTTGGTGTCATCCATGGGAATAGATCTAGCAACACAAAAATGGTTACTACCCCATGAACCCAATCTGAGAGGTAAATAAGAAGGGGGCACCCAACTTGGAACAAGCACCGCATACCCCACAACTAGCTTAGCCTTAAGACTTGCTAGGGTTAATCACCCAGCAACAACAAGTGATTGCAATCTCTCTAAAATAGTTGAATGAGCTAATCGGGCAGTAGGTGGAATGCATCCTCTAGGTGTAAAGAGAGCAATTGCCTGCCCTAGTTATGAGTGCCACACACAAGCCTGAGCCCGAACCTCCAAATCAGGCCCCCCAAGAGGCACTACCTAAACTTTACATCGCATTGCAACTTTCCTTGAATTCCATTGCCAACCCATCAAAGAAGTGGCAAACTTTGTGGTTGATGCTTGACTTTGTCAGGCCCAAAATAAGAGGCCAAACTACCCTCAGATGAACCTGTCATGCCAGGGAAGAGTCAAGCTTATAGAATGAGAAGAGGTATCCCAGCAGGTATAATAGTTCAATTGATGCATAGAAGATTTATCTAGACACCATTTCAACCATACATATTGAGGTCTCGACATTGCAAACCTTCATCATTAAGAAAGAGAATCCCTTTTCATCTAAGAGATCATTGATGAAAGGGTGGTGGCTGACATGAAGGTGCCCATCAGTCTGCTGAGATATAATGAAACCACCAACTTAAATGAGCATCTTCTCTAGTTTGAACATATTATGCAGCTACATGGACATAACGACCACATACATACCAAGTTACTGATGACCACATTCTAAGGAGTGGCATTGGATTAGTTCATGGAACTCAAGCCACGCTTGATTGACTTACACGACCTTTTGTATGATAAATTCTTACATTAGTTCACTAGCAAGCACAACAACAAACTTCCACACACACACCTCTATTTGGTCAAACAAAATGAAGGTGAAACTTTGAGACACTTCTTCACCAGATTCAACAATAAGGTCTTGAAGATCGACAACTTGAGGATCTACTATCTCATCAATATCCTATTCATGGGCCTGTGCCATAAGGAATGTGCTAACGCATTGGCTTGAGAAAGGCCCCCCACCATTGAGGCTTTATGTGACCTGGTGGATCGATATATGGTGCAATAGGACATAAATTGCCTTAAATATGGGCAGTCAAAATAGTACAAAAAATAGAAAGACAAAAAAAAGTTAAAGGATGAAAAGAATGGTTGCGATGAGTATCGATCTCCTCTTCAATGAATGACTAGCTATTCCTCGCTTAACACGTTGAGAAAAGAGATCTTGATTGCCATTCACCATGAAAACCTTCTCAAAAAGCCAAAGAAGTTGCTAGAAAGACCTAGAATAAATGACTCTAAGGAGTATTACCACTTCCATAAGCTGAAGAGGCATAACACAAATGATTATTTCCAGCTGCGTGATGAGATCGAGTTGTTGATTTGACAAGGGTATTTGAAAAAGTACGTGGCAGAGCATAGGAATGAAGATGAATGGCCTTTGAAAAGAGACAAGTTTAGAAGCCTACCCAGACAAATGAACCATTGACCACATCAGGTTGAGGTGCCCTACCCGATTGAGCAATGATTGACACTATTACTAGGGGATCAACAAGTGGAGACTCTAGGTCCTTTAGGAAGAAAATAGAATGTAACCTCCAGAGCTACCATAATGCCCGACCAATATTTAATGTATCAACCCATTTAGAAATGATCACCTTAAGAGACAAAGATCTTAAGCGTATTTTGATACCCAATGTTGACAACAAACCTGATTACCCCATCGTCATTACCATTGAGTATGCTAACTATGCTATCAGAAAAGTGTTGATTGATAATACCAGTTTAGCTAATGTCATTTTGTACTCAACTCTAAGAAAGACGAACCTGGGTAAGCTTATGTTCATTCTCGTAAATACATCTCTCGTTGATTTTTAGGTTGTCAGAAGTAGTGTCCTTAGGTTCAATTAAGCTAATGATCTCCCTAGGAATAGCACCCCAATGATGAACGATGATGATCAAATACTTAATCATTGATACCTCCTTTACCTACAACACTATCTTAAGTCGATCGACACTCAATGACTTCTGAGTTGTGGTCTTTATTACCATTTGAAGGTCAAGTTCCCGACCCCAGTAGGAATGGGAGAAGTGCTTTACAAAGTCAACAAAGCTTGGAGATGCTATACCATCTCAATTGACACTAAGGCACCAAAGGTACTGATACCAAAAGTGAGCCTCAAACTAGACCTACCAATCCTCAACCTTGAGGACTCATGGAAGTGGAAAATAGAAGATACTAGAGTTGAACCTATAGAGGAATTCAAGAAAATTGAGCTTGATCCAAGAAACCCAAAAAAGTACACTAAGGTTGGAACTCAGTTGAAGCCACACACCGAGTGTATGCTCATCAACTTTCTCTAATAGAATGTCAATATTTTTGCATGGTATATCTGATCTACGAGGCATCAACCTTGATGTGATTGTTCATCATCTGAATGTTGACCTGATTACAAAGCTAATAAGGTAGAAAACTAAGGTATTCAGCAAAGAGAGAAACATAATCATAAATGAAAAGGTCAAAAAACTCCTCTAGGCGGGCTACGTGGTCAAGAACCAGTTTCCTAAATATTTGTGTAATGTTGTGCTACTACTAAAGAATAAAGAAAAGTGGAGAATGTGTAATTACTTTACTAACCTCAACAAGGTTTGCCCTAAAGACCTGTATCCTCTTCCATATATCAATCTCCTCATCGACTCAGCTACAAGTTGTGCTCCACTTAGCATGATAGATGCTTTTCAAGGATATTATCAAATATTCATAGTGGCTGAGGATTGGAATAAAACAGTATTCATGGTCCCAATAGGATTATACTAGTTTGTCGTTATGTCTTTTGGTTTGAAGAATGCAAAAGCCACGAATCATTTGCTTGTCAATATGATGTTTAAAGAAGAGATCAGGTAGTCGATGGAAGGCTATGTTGATGACATGATAGTTGAAACCATTGAGGAAGACAAACCTTCTCGATTGTAAGGAAATTTTGCTTGAAACTCAACCCAGCCAATGTACGTTTGAAGTTCAAGGAGAAAAATTTTTGGGCCACATGATTAGCTAATGAAAGATAAAGGTAAACTTGCAAAAGATTTAGGATGTACAAGACATCATCCTATTGAGGTTGATAAAGGAAGTCCAAAGACCAGTGGATCGAATAGATGCCCTGGGTAGGTTTATATGAAGAATGGCGAACAGAAGCCTACCTTTCTTCAAAATCTTAAGGGTTGTCCTAAACTTCCACTGCATGAAGGAATACAATTGAGCCTTACTTGACCTAAAGAAGTGCTTGTCAAAATCTCCACTATTAGCAAAGTCCACCCTTGGAGAAGCGTTATACCTATATTCAGCAGTTTCCCCCAACACAGTCAGCTCGTGCTCACGTCAATCAATAGGGGGATCTACCAACCCATCTACTATCTGAGCAAAGCTTTACAATAAGTTGAGCGAAACTACATTAAGATTGAGAAGTTTATGCTCATGGTTATCACAATAGCTCAGTGATTGAAGTTATATTTCCAATCACACTATATTATTATTTTCATAAACCAGTTGCTCAAGAACATGTTGACGAAACCAGATGTGTCTGAGAGACTTACCAAATAGATGATTAAGCTAGGTGAATTTGATATCAACTATGAACTAAGAGCTGCCATCAGGCTCAGGTGGTAGACTTTTTGATTGAATGGTTTGATCTCACTGAAGAGAAATAAGAAACACACCTCCTCTAGACATTGGACATCGATGGAAGCTTGATAGCATCAAGAGAAGGGGCAGGAGTCCTACTATTAGCCCTCGATGGGATAAAGGTTGAGTTCATCAAAAAATTAAAGTTATAAGTCACCAACAGTGAGGCAGAATATGAGGCTTTCATCACGGTGATGAAAATGGCCATTCAACAAGAAATTTAATAGCTAGGGGCCTTGACCAACTCCTCGCTTGTTGTTAAACAGTTCCATGAAACTTATGAAATAAAGAAAATATCAATAGCTAGATACTTGCTAGTAGTTTGAGAACTATGGCAAAAATTCTAGTCGTTCTCCCTTACCTAAATCCCTAGGTTGTAGAATGATAAAGCTGATATCTTGTCTAAACTTGTAAGCTCCACCTTAGGCACACATCAGAGATTGATAACTTTATTGGTGCAAGACCTCCTAAACATATTCAATGCTAAGGTTGAGGACAAGATAGTATGGTCGATCAAGGACCTAACCCCAACCTAACAAGATAAAATAGTGGAGTACCTTTAAAATGGCAAGCTACTAATAGACAGACTAGAGGCTCATAGATTCAGAATTTGATCAGATAGGTATGTAATAGATAAAGAAGTCAGACTTTTCAAACAGTCTTTTTTTGGACTTCCACTACCTATTTAAAGCCAAGGCAAGTGAACAAAATATTGAGTGAAATCTATAAAGATATGTGCGGAAACTATTTTGAAGGTTGAGCTTTAGCTCACAAGATGCTCAAACAAGGCTATTTTTGGCCTATGATGACCAGAGATGCAATAGATTTCTGTCAGAATTGTGAATCTTGCTAATTCCATGTTAACACCCCTCACTAGTCAGTCGTGCCTATGGTTAGTCTCAAAGTACCCTGGCCATTCGAGTAGTAGGCTATTGACATCATAGAAAAGTTTTTTCTAGTAATAAGTAAGTGCATATATCTTAGTACCGCGGTTGAGTACTTCACAAAAAAGGTAGAAGTAGGCCATTGCCAAAATAATAGATGCAGCAATCCAAGCTTTCATTTGGAAGAATATCATATATAGATTTAGACTCCCGTGGTTACTTGTATTTGACAATGGCACATAGTTTCAAAGTAAGATAATTGCAGAATAGTGCCAAAGCATAGGGATTCAACAACATTTTATGTCAGTAGAAAACCTACAAAGTAACAAGCAAACTAAGGTTACAAATCAAACTATCATAGACTACAATAAGAAAAGATTGGAAGGAGCCAAAAAGAAGTGGGCAGATGGCCTCTCTAGAGTACTTTGGGCATACTGAACAACTCTTCAAGCTACAATTGGGAAAACTCTATATAGCTTGGTTTATAGATTTGAAGATGTGCTGTCAGTCAAAATTATCAAGGAAATGACAAAGGTACTCGACTACAACCAAGGGGTAAATGATGAGATAAGGGCTTCAGAGTTGGACTTGCTTGAAGGGAAGAGATAATGGTCACACACAAAAATCTAACACTACAAAAGATAGATGATGAAGGCTTACAACAAAAAACTGAGGCCTTGAACTTTTTAGGTTGGTGATCTTGTCCTTAAGAAAGTAGATGCCACTAAGCACATTAGCAAGCTAGACCCTAATTAGGAACAACCTTTCAAAGTTGTCAAAGTGGCAAAAAACAATGTAAACTGACTAGTTGATGGGTATAGGATCGAGCTCTCGAGAATATGGAATGCCACCAATCTCAAGAAGTATTACACTTAAAGGTCAATTTAGACTAGCAACTTATGACCTATGTAACGATCCTAGTAGTCAAGGTCAATCTCGACTAGGGGTGTTCACAGTGTGGTTTAGTTCAATTTTGGGGAAAATCTCCATCGAACCAAACTAATCAGTTTTGGTATAAGACCAACCATTCGGTTTGGTTTAATATGGAAAACCAAACCAAACCAAACTAATCAAATTTGGTTTGTTTTGGTTTAGTTTGGTTTTTCAATTTTTCTTAATTTTAACATGGAAGTAACAAGAAAATTGTTATTTTATTTTAAATTATCATGAAAACAATGAATGAAACTAAAAAGAACCTCTTTTTTGTAATTATACAAGCCCAGACCAATACTTTTATAACTTGCATAAAAGTTGTCTTGTGCAATGGAAACTAAAAGGAATTTGCATTACTACTTAAAAGAGGAATTCTAGTCCCATCTGCTATATCCAACACCCCCTCTGCAATCTATTTTGTTCGAGTTGGTTTGGTTTTGAACACCCTTAATGGGAATTAAGTTAAAGGCTTGGGGTGGGGGAGAAATTAGTAAAAGAATTGGGGTATTTTTTTGCAAAATATATAAAAATAAGGATTTTATTAATATAATATTGGTTCGATTTGATTCAGTTAGATTCTAGCTTTGCTAATAGAAAATCGAATTAAATCATTCAGTTTTTCAAAATTTAAACCAAAAAAATTCGATTAAATTGGTTTTTTTTTTGGTTTTTGATTTTTTCGGCTAGTTTAATTGTTTTTGTTCGGGTTGGTTTGGTTTTGAACAACCTTAGTCTTGACCAAAAATTGCCTAGGCAACAAAATGTGTAATCCAGATCGTTTCGACCACAAATCGCCACTACAATGAACAATGAAAAGCATTCTTAATATTTATTTTGTTATCTTTTGATTAAATTACTTATTCAACAATTATTGTGATCTAGGTCAAGATCAATAACAATGATCGCCACTATAACAATCAACAAATTAAGGATAGGATAAAGTTAAGCCGACTAAAATAGTCCTGCAGGTCAAGTCACACGACCCAACAAATTAACAAGCCTAAGGACCAAAACAACAATAAAAATATGTAAAGGAGATGGAGAATGAAAGCAACAAGACTAATGTCGACCAAAATGAAATTGCATTAATATAAAACAAAAATAAGTTCATCTAATTTGAAGATTACTAAAATCAAAAAATAACATTGACCACAAGCAGTCAAAGGTAAACAAAATCATAGAAAAATACCAAAACTTCAAACCCTAGAGTTTGAAGCATTTTTGGGGGTGGTTGAAGAACAAACAACATTAGAAGACTTATCAGCAGTATCAGCAGTAAGAGGACGTCCGATGTTGATAAGAACAAACACCAAAATTGGCAGCAATGGGACTGAAGTGGAGGATTCAGCAATGGTAGAAGAGCAGCAACTCTTAGAGCAATGTCAATCATCTCCTAAATGACAGGGATCAAAAACTTAAACTATTGCTCATGCTCATTCTTCGATGGCTTAACCTTAGCCTACCCTAAAATAAAGGACTGAGGGTTTTTGTCTAAGCTCAGACTCAACATGGACTCATCGAAACTGACCACAAAAGTCTTTAGTTAGGCAATGGCACGATTGAAACCCGACTTTTGGTCTTTAGCACCAAGGATGCAACAATAGTCATCAAAGATAGAGCTCCAAACAAACTTCTCTAGGACCTTCTCAATGTAAATAGTGTGTGTCTTGATCCAATCATCATCTGAGGCCAACCTTTCATCTCTGAAACCATTTTGGTAGCTCTTATTCCCAACGTCAAAGAGCTGTCTCTGCAGCTTGGGCACTTTCTTGCTAAGCTTGCTATTCTGGACTATAAGAGCTATCATCTTTTGGTTGGTGTTGGACTTCAGCTTCACAATATCACACTTTCACTTGTCAATCAAGGTCTCAAGGGACTATAAATTCTTAATCCTCTTCCTTATTGCCTCGACGATGTCCCCCTAAGTGCTCTTGAACTATTTTTTCCATGCACTGCGGTCCGACATGATGTACTTGTATCTATAGTACAAGTTCCAATCAAGCTAACTTATCTATATAAGTGTGAGGTCAAAATATTAGTAAATGATTAATACTCGAACTAAAGGTTGAAAAATGGCAGTTGAAAATTACCATGGTTGCTGGATAACCCAGTTGCTTTAAGATCTTACTAGTCACAATAGCTAAGATCTTCTCTTGGTCGATCTCTAAAGTACCCAACTACATAAGGGCCTAGGCGATTGTGCTTAGGTCCTCCTCATCAAGGATCTAGGTGTCATTGCTGCGCTATTGGCATCGAACCTAAAGTGAGACTTCTCCAAGATAAAGAGCCTAAATGGATTTAAAAGAATATTTTTCAAGGTTTTTAGGAGCTAATATCGAATCTAGTGAAAATAAGACTCGATCTTGTTCATAAAAACTTTTGGATAGGGCTACGATCGTACCTCAAGAAGGTAACTTTCATTTGATAAATGTAATCCCATTTCCTTATCTTGGGCAGTAAGTCACTTTAGTGGTAGAGGCACCGACCCTGAGCCCTTATGAAATCTCTTCAAGCTAGCTGACTTAACAGCTTGAGAAAAGAGAGAGTTCAATAAATGAGAGCAGTAGGGGTATGGGAGGAGTGGTGGCCTATGCAGGCTGAGTGACCACAAAGAAACAACTAGAGTGGATGGCCGCAAACTTCTTATCCCTTGTAGACATGGCTAACCTTTGAACTGTGATGAAAAGAAAAGACATTGAATAAGGGACGTGCACTTAACAAGTTAACCAAAATAAAAAGGAAAAAATGTTTGCCAAGCTACTGGCATAGGATCAAAGTCGACTGACCTGGGGAGAGGTTAGCTAAGGCTAAGACTAATGTAACCACAAACTCAGAGGCGTTGATGGGACTCTCATTGACTAAGTGCTGCATAAATGATTATGCCAAGAAAGTAAACCTTGCCCACTTAAATTGATTTTTCCTAAGACCTATTACCTTCGGACTCTCATACTCTCGCCTTCATGGGCTCTCATAAAGAATCATTTACTTTTTCAAAATTTATTATAAGAGAAAGAATAAGGGTTGAGAACTTTCCTACCAGGTCGGGCAATGATGTAGTAAAAACTATCTCTAAGGTGGTGGCCGATTTGCTTGATAAAGGCAAGTAGAAGAGATTGGTGAAATTGGTACATCAATGTTATTATCGGTAATATCTCATGAGGACAACAAAGGTGTATATCAAAGAAAGGACATTCGAAACTAGTTGGGTTGGGTAAGCTCTAATGCCATTAAGAGTGGCCTTAACCTCAGGGGCAATAGGAAACCTAACACTGCATTGGAGGTCAGCCAAATAAATAGTAAGATAATTTTCTAGGGCTTGATGCATTCGATGATCCACCTCGGGTCGAATAAGTTCAATTCGGTGAGGGATATGGTAGTGGGCTTGGGCTTATGCTAACTCGGCCTTAGTGATGGTGGATTTGGTGTCAATATAGGTCACCTGCGTGTTATATGAGGCCTGCTATTTTGTAGAAGTTGACGGACTTGCCCCTCAAATAGCTAAAACGGCCTGCCTACCAGAACTAGTTGACTTTTTCGCTAACCTAAATTCGGCTAGGTGATCCTCAATTCCTAAAGTTTGCGGCTCACTCTCATCCCCTGAATCCTCTCTACCCTCGACACTCTCTTCGACTAATGGCTCCTCAAACTCAGTTCAACCACTCTCATCACCTATTATATCTACCTTGGCATCACTCATTTGGTTGGGGTTGGAATTATCAGAACTCTCAGTTCACTATTGGAAAACTCCTCAACCTGGATGCCACTATCCCCACTCTAAGAATATTCTCAACCCCGTGAGATCTAACATCATCAAGTGTATTACTTCAATTGAAGATAAAGTTACCATATCTATATAAATGCAAAAAATTAGTTGTTGTTTTGAAACAACTTAGTTATCATCTACTTTATTTAGGAAGTTTTTCTAGATAAAAATGTATAATTAAATTAAAAATAAAAATATTAAGTTGTTTAGAAAAATTAAGCTTAGTTGTTTTTAAAGATCACATTTGTTAGCTAATCTCATTATGTTTACTCCGCACATTCATTTTTTATCATATCAAAAAGCATAGAAAATGTTTTTAAAAACTAAAATTATCAAAGTATAATTTATTAAAATATGGAATATACAAGAGTATTTATTTAGTAAGAAAATTAGAGTTTTTAATTGTACATATATAATTTTCTATAAATAAGTTACATTTTCTATTTGTTTATCAGAAAAGAAATAAAGTTATTATTTATTAGAAATATAAACAAATAAAGATTCAACCAATTGAAATAAACTCAACAATGCATATGATCACACTATATATAAACATAAAAAAATTTCTTTTTTTGTACGCGCACACAATTAGAAATGAAAAAGATCACATGGTATTGATAAATTTAATGATTTTCTTATGAAAAATTATATGGCATTTCTTCATTTATTTAATAAAAAATTAGAATAACTTTAACCATTTAATAAAATATGACAATATTTCAGAAAAAGTATATTATTTGAGGTATATTATTTAAAATGTAGAATATATAAATTTGGATAAATTGAAAAGTTTCAATTAAAATAATACTAAAATTAAAATTTAATACCAAAGATAAATTTTTAGAACATATACAACTATTTGAAAATAGTATTCAAAATAGAATAATATAAATAACCAAAATAATAAAAGTACTACATGCTAATATTTTTAAATATATAAAAGTTGCAATTCTAAATTGACCATAAAACTCTTAATTTTAAATAAATATTGAAGAAATAACAAAGTAATAACACTAACAAAATATTTGAATAGATTAAACGAACATCTAATTAAATTACAATGAAAAAAAAATAAAAATAATATAAAGATGTGTTTGAGACATATTAAAAGTTTATATACAAAATAAACATTACATTAAAAAGAAAATAGAAATACCATCATATCATGTTAATTGGAGAAAGGGATCTTACAAAAAGATGCAAAAAAAAAGGAATAAAATGATAGAATGGTAGCAAAAATAATGTAGAAATAAACCATGAAAAACGTAATTGTTAAATAATAAAATTTTACATATAACATAAATGAAAGATTGACATGTTAATCATGTGATAAATTAATATTATAAGATGAAATTTTATCATAAGAGTACTTAACATGGTACTTATAAAGTATTTTTTAAATTCTAAATTTATCTAATCAAATAAAAATATGATAGAATATTTTGAGATTATTTAATGAGATAGAAACCTACATTGCAATTTTGAATAAATACAACATTAGTTTTAGTTATAATAGATAACTTAATTGTATTAAAATAAAACTAAAAAACCAAATTAACAACCAATGAGATTTTTTTAATTGAATTAAAAAATTCAAAATTCTAAAAATTTGACATTTGACTTGCGCAATTAGATAAATGCAAAACTATGCTAGCGGTGGGCAACGAGTTCGGGTATAGGGGTACTTGACTTGACCCTATCGAATTTTTCCCATTCGGGTTGGGTATTTTTAACCCCAAAACCCGAACGGGTAATTAAGGAGGAACCTAAAAATTTGGGGGTCGGGTATCGAGTATTGGCTTAGGGTACTCGATACCTAATTGGGTACCCCCATTTAATTTAAAAAAAATTATATTATTATGTATTTAATTGATAAAGTGTTTGGGCTATTATTTTGGGTTTCAAATTTTTGAATGAATTTGGACTCACTTTAAAAGCCCTAGCCCAAGTCCAAATCAAATTGGAGAAGGAACTCAATTAGTAGCCCATTAGGCCATTACCCAATAGTCCAATACCCATTAGGCCATTACCAATTTACCATTACTTCATAAGGCACTAGCCACTAAAAAAGGCCAAAAAAAAAAAAAAAGGCCGACAAAGCAAGAAAAATGGGTAAAGGGTAGAAACTTTTGCAAGTGAGAAGCTGAGAAGTGAGAAGGGCAGAAACTTTTGCAAACTTCACCCCTGATTTTTTCTAGCGCTCATGCGGTTTGGCATTTACTCAAGAATTTGTAAGTTTGTGCCTCTTTTTCATATTTAATGTTTTGAAATAGTAAGTTTAAAGTTTAGATGGGCTATTTATTTTGTTGCAAAAATATTCTTTTTATTTTTTCTTGATGATTTTGAATTATATGTATGTGAAAGTTTAATTTGCTTCCTAAATAATGTATAAATATAAGAAAATAGCAATTTATTGTGGGTGGGGATGAATATTTTGTGTTGGGCTACTAATAAATTTTATATACCCACAATCTGTTTGACAAAATGATTATGAAAGTTTTTCTTTTGAAAGTTAAGCTAAAGCTCTGCAATTTTGATAACTTATTGATTTAAATAGATTATATTCTTCTTAATTTTAAAGTTATGAGAATGGTTAATTAATTTAATACAATTTTGTTTCCAATTGTAGAAAACAAGATGGACACTTTTGGTTCTTTTGGAGATGATTCACATTATGTTGCAATTGGAGCAAATGAGAAGTTGTTTTCCGCTTCAGCCTCCAAAGAGGTAAGTGAACATAGTATTTTGATTGACAAAGTGAACATAGATGTGGATTTGGAGAAGAATGTTGATTTAGAGAAGAATGAAGATGAACCTGTTGATGAGATGAATGAGAATAAGATTGAAAGTGATCCTAACCCTAAGAAAAGAAAATATGATAGTAGGTCACCGCATTGGTTGCATTTTGAAAAGGTAAAATTTAAAGATAAACATGTAGTCCAACAAGTGAAGGGTATTTGTAATTATTGTCAAGCAGAAATTATAGCCACTCCAAGAAAACATGGAACTAATGGCCTTAGAAATCACTACTTAAGTAGCAAAAAGAAGCCTCATGAAGTAGAAACTGAACAAAGATGGATTCAAATGCAAACAAATTTCTTTGGTGTTAGTGATAGTAAAATAGAAAAGCAACTTGGCACTTGGCATTTTGATCAAGAAAAAGTAAGAATACAGTGTCTGTTATGTTGATAGTTAATGAGCTTCCTTTCAAACATGTTGAGAACCCGAGTTTTAGATATTTCATATCTATTGCTTGTCCTATGTTAGGCGATTCCATCTCAAAAGGCTGTTGCTAAAAATATCAGTGCCCTGTATTTGGATAAAAAGTTGAAGCTTAAGTTTGTTTTAAAGGAGTCTTGCCAAAGAATTTCCATCACCACTGACACTTGGACATCAATTAAGAGGGTAAATTATATGTGTGTGACTGTTCATTTCATTGATTCTACTTGGACATTGTAAATTTTTGTCCAATTAGTGGTCACAAAGGAGTGAGATTGCAAAAGCTATTGAAAAATGTTTCCGTGAGTGGGGCATTGATGAGAAAGTCTTTACCATCACCGTAGATAATGCCTCCTCAAATGATGTTGTAGTAGGTGTGATAGTGAAGAGCTTGAATTCATGGGGTAATAGTATACTAGGTGGCAAGTATGTGCACATGAAATGTATGGCATATATACTTAAACTAGTAGTGCAAGACGAGTTGAAGGGGCAAGATGAACATGTTGCTGTAGAATGCATTAGAGGGGCCATGAGGTACATTAGAGGCTCTCCTGCAAAGCACCAAAGATTTGTTGAATGTGTTGAGCAAGAAAAATTGCAAACAAATAAGTTACCGTGTCTTGATTTACCTACTAGGTGGAATTCCACCTACTTGATGTTGGAGGCAGCAATTACTATGAAAAACGCCTTTAATGCATTTGAGGATGTTGATAGGGATTATGTACATGATCTTTCTTGAATTGATGATGATGGAAATGTTTTTGCCGATATTCCTACGTTGAATAAGTGGAGAAAAGCTAATGTGTTGTTGAAATTTCTTCATCATTTTTTTGAGCTTATTTTGAAAGTTTTTGGTTCTTTGCATATGACATCGAATGTGGTTTTCACAGAGATTTCTCTTTTCTTGATGATTTTAAATGAGTGGTATGAACAAAATGAAGACAAGAAAATAAAATCGATGGCAAAACGAATGAAGGTAAAATTTGACAAATATTAAGGATCGGTTAAAAAAATGAACAAGATTTTATTTTATGCTGTGATTCTTAATCCTCATAGAAAAATGGATTTTGTTAGCTATACATTTAATCAAGTTTATGATGATGAGTTTTTTAGAGATGAGTTGAAAGATAAGGTTATGAAGAGCATGAAACAACTATTTGTGGAGTATAAAAAAATATATAGTAATATGGATGTTGTTTCGGGTCCTACTGCTGCCTCTACTTGTGCGTCTTCTAATTCTTCCATGTCGGGGTCAAGTATGAGTGCTTCTAAGATCAATCCTGATAAGAGGATGTTGGTAAAAAATAAGTTGATTGATGGGTTTAATAAAAAAAGAAAAGTGTTGATGGTGAGTAATTGAAATCAGAGTTGGACAGATACTTTGGTGAAGAGGTTGAGGGTGATAATGAGGAAGATGAAGGAGTTTTGCCAACAAAACATTTTGACATATTGCAGTGGAGGAGGATAAATGCTCCTAGGTTTCCTATCTTATCCAAGTTAACTCAAGATGTATTGGCAATTCCCATTTCCACTGTTGCCTCTGAGTCTGCTTTTAGTACAGGAGGGCGCATTCTTGATGCTTTTAGGAGTTCATTATTGTCTACGATTGTTCAAGCCCTTATATACACTCAAGATTGGATTCGTCAGGGTACTAAACCAATATCTGTTGAGGAAAACATACAAGATGTTGAACAAATTGAGAAAGGTACTTCTCTATTATTATTTTACATAACCTATGAAGAGGCAAGTAATTTAGTTATATTATTTACTAGTTTACTATTTATTTACTATCTACATGATTTTTTTATTTCCCTTTATAGAGTTATCCAACTTGTTTCTTAGTGGTACGAGTGCAAGTACAAGGAATTAAGGATGAATTTATGTGATTTTATTAGAAGTAATTGCTTTTTAAATACTTTACTTTGATTTTTACGTACAACTTTTTTATGTTGAATTCTTATATTGTCTAATACACTAATTATTTCTTTAGTTCATTTTTTAGGATCTCTTTGACTTTTGTAAGGTGAAAATTGTGAAAAGATTGAAACTTGGAAGAATACATTGCATACTTGTATTTGCATATTTGAAGGAACTAAAGCCTTGAAGTACTACGGTCCAATGCCTATGTTGTTCTTTTGTATTTGTTCTAACTTGTAATACTTTAGATATTGAATATTTGATTTATTTTGCAATGTATTTGGAAAATGATTATTTTCTTTGAAAATTTTGTTGGTTTTATTTTGGAATTTGTTCAAATGTTTGGATTTACTAATGCTTTTGTGAGTTGTAACTTGTGAGTTGTGATGAAATATTATTGTGATATTGTGAAAATGTGATATTGATAGAATATTATTGCTAATATATAATTGCAATTCTAAAGCTTGTTAAAGAAAAAGCAAAAAAGCATGAAGTCAAAAGATGCATTTCTTTGTATGTGACTATGTGTTATTATGTTTCGTGGAATATGGAGAAATTGGAGTGTTTGAATTACTTGTTTCTTTTATGGGTGTTGCCATATTGGCCTATTGGGTAATGGGTTAATTAAGTTGAGTTTTTGGGCAAACAAAAGATTTAGGGATTGTGAAATAGAAATTGATCATTTTCATGTTCTTTCTAAAAGTTATTAATGATTATATTTAAATTTATTGTTGGACGTAAAATATTAAACTCCACAAAATATTATAGAGAATATTTTTTTAATAAAAAGGCAAGTCAAAGATATGAAACAAAAAA
Organism: Jacaranda copaia; assembly: GCA_014898725.1. NCBI lineage: Eukaryota > Viridiplantae > Streptophyta > Magnoliopsida > Lamiales > Bignoniaceae > Jacaranda > Jacaranda copaia. The sequence continues at coordinate 772,974 of JACGDI010001367.1, forward strand.
AAAGAAAGAAAGAAAATGAATAATTTATTAAATAGGCTCAAAATTCTAATTCTTATATTATAATATAAGACTTTATAATACCATATTAGATATTAATGTTTATATTTAAGTTTGAAAATTATATATTACTTGGTATTTATAACTTGTGAATAATGAAATGTAGTGCTATCAATTAATTCATGACAAAAATAAATAATAAATTAAAAAAATTTAATTTTGATTTATTAAAAATATATAAAAAAATCAGTGGGGTTTGGGGATACCTGAGGGGGTACCCGACCTTAAGGGGTCACCCAATAGGGGTACCCCCATCAAATGGGGATCGGGACTCAGGTATCAAAAAATGATACTCGAGCCCTCGATGTGGGTACTCCCAAGGAGGGGGGGTACTTAACCCCTACCCACCCGTAAAGTGTGCTATATATAATATGTAGTATAGATTAAGTGCTAAGTCTTAATTATTATTATATATAAAGTTTCATGCACTAGTATGCTGGAATATTACCCCATAGCCAATGACATTGGCATGTAAACTATTTCACTTGTAATACAATCTTAATTGAATGATATTCATTATAAATGGCTATATTCATCTTATGCTTATTTTACTTCACTAACATTTGGTTGAAGCCCTTAGATCATACAAGACTACATGACTTAATTATGCATTGGGTGGTGATCATGAAATAAGTCTTCCATGGTTGTGATCTTAAATCTTTCAAGTTGTAGGATCTAATGAGACAGAGTATTTAAGATCTGAATAAACTTGCACTAACAATGCATAAATTCAAGGGTTGGATATTGCTTTATTTTATGAGCAATCCAAGTGAGATATAAGTGCATGTTAGAGGGTGCTTGTTAGAGAACAAATTCACTAAAGGATCGCTTGGAGAATCCACTTGATAGTCACAGTGACAAGTCAGTAATGGCAAGTTCTTCAACTTACGCTAGTGCATATTGTTAGTCCTTCGACCTGAGGATCTATGGTAGCCTTATGTTTAGGTCCTCATGCTTTGACTCTTCATTAACCACTTAGCGGGTTTTTTGGGTTGAGATTGGGAATAAACTACTTAAACATGAAGGTTTGTGAGATCCAAGATGGGATCTAATTCCTTGTCTTTATGAAGGGCAAGTACATTTTCTATCTATTCTATAACGATCGATTCCATGAAATCTTTGCGCAAGGTAGTATGACAATTTGAAAAAGGAGTTTTTCAAAGATGAGGTCATAAAAAAGAATCAAATATTGGAAATAGAAACATAGTATCAAAGTTATTAGGAAGCCGACAAATATCTTGCCGTAAGCTTTTTTGGGGATATAGGAGATGAAATGACTGTATTTGCATGATAAGCATAGAGCTAGAATGGTTCTTCGGAAGCATTCATTTTGGATAATTAGTTGGGTTCCATGGGCTTGAGGTTGAATATTGACCATGGAGATTGGGTACTCTTCAATTAATGAGATTAATTGAATTAAGTCATTAGTTTAAAGGAGTTTAGACTAATGTGAATATTTGATATTCTATAAATTACAAGAGTTGTATACCTATGTCCATTAAATGGTAGAACTTAATTGGTAACACACAAAAATCAATTGGAAATCTAACATGATGAAGGAGAATTTTCTAAGAGTTAGAAAGATTCCACCTTGATTGATTTGTGGAGGTAGACAGTTGACTAAATTGTTGGTCATCTTGCTTAATCAATTTAATTGTTAAATTGATCTAATTAATTTAAGAAGTTAATTTAGATTAATTAAATTGAGAATTTAGTTTAATTGGTGCCACATGACTTCAATTGGTCCAGTTAATTTAAGGAGTTAAGATAAAAATAATTTGCTTAAAGAGTTAAGCAAATTGACTTAAGAGTTAAGTCAAAGGTTAGTTAATTAAACTAAAATGTTTAATTTAATTAAAATAAAAAATTAATTTTGGATGGAAAATTCAAATGATTGAGTGCATTAGAATTTAATTTGGATGACATTTCATTAGATGAAATGAAAATTCTAAATGAAATTCAAATACATTGTACTATTCACATGCAACTTGCTTGCAAGTTGGCACCAACCTTGAGGATGGTTTGATGTCACCTGAGCATCACACCTTCCCTCCATCTATATATAGATATAGAGTATGTGGCCGGCCATCACATGTGATACACAAGTAATTTTAGATCTAATTGTTAGATTCTCTCTTTGCCTCTAATTTTGCATGTATTGACTCTTGTGTTGAAGCTTCACATTTTTTCTTCACCTCCTACCTCCAAGATCCGCCTTCACCCTTGATCTTCTCTCCTTTGTTTTCCAGTTGACATTGGAGAGAATTGGGTTGTCCATTAGTGTATGGATCTTATTATTAGAGGTAAAACATTTGGATCGCTAGCCTTTTGAAGATCCTCTGTTCAGGTAGTAACTTGGAGGCATTTCTTGTGTGGCTTCCTATTTTCTGATTTGGCGGAAAGTTCTCTTGAAGGTTTTTCAAGGTGTTGGTGATCTCTTGTCCAAATTTCAGGCGATTCGGAATTGATTTGGTTGGGCAAAAGTTTCCGTGAACCTACTGCACCACTGGAAAACAGATTCAAGGTGTTGAAGTGTTCTTCCTCCTTTCCTTAGATTTTGAGCGTTCAAGGTATTCCTTCTACCAAATCTTAATTTAAAGCATGATTTGATCCTTGGTTTCATGTGTAGCCTAGTTAATTTGGCATTTTTATGCTTTGATTATTGGATCTTCATGCTACACTTGACTTCAAGTGGTATCAGAGTCTAATTTCATGCTTTAATTTAGATTTTTGATTGATTGATTCATGTGATGGATTGATTGAAATCTCCAAATACTTGATCCAAGTTATGGATTGGAGTGTTTGAATGATGTTGTATGTGGCTCCATTGCTTAATGAATTGAAAGCATGCTAATAAGTATTTTAAGTGTTAATTCATATGATTAGTATGTTTTAATTCATAGTTGTTAATGTTGAATGTTGAATTGGTATTAGTTGATGTTATGTGTTGATATTGCATGTTAAATTTGGCTTTGAAGAGTTTTGATTATTTTTGGATCCAATTGGATTGAACTTAATGGGAGATTTTTGAAGAATGTGATTCTTACTTAAACTTGATATTTGAAGCATGATTGTGCACTTGAAATTCCATTTTAGATTTGAAATTTTATCTATATTGTGTGATTTAATGTTTAGGATGTGTCCTAAATTTTTTGGTGCACAAAATTTGAACAAAAAATGACATGACTTAGTCATTACTTTGAAATAGGGCTATAGCTAGCCCTGGCTAGGCAACAAGCACACCTGGGGCATGCTTGCTGCGTGCCGTGCACCCAAGATGGGCCGACAATAGGCTGTTTTGGTATTCATGGGTTTTATGTGTTATTTTGTGTTCCTTAAGTGACCAAAAGTGTTCTGTATCACACATAATAGATATATAAGTGTTGTGCAAGCTTTCAAAATTATGTTTGACATTTTTGATTGCTTTTTAAATCTTGTTAAAATTAATCTTCAATTAGATGCACAAATGTTATGCTTATTTTTGCTTAACCAATTAATTGTTTATGAGATAAGCATTTAATTATTAGAGTTGAATGTCAATTTATGATTTATTTATTATTCATTTAAGTGTCGAATGGATGACGAATGAATGGGGATAATCATGAGCCTTTAATATTGATTTTAGTTGTTTCAAGTTATTGAAAAGGGTTTTATTAAATTAGGATTTACATGCCTCTTTATTCTACCTTGTAAAAGTTATGAGAGTAGAATCACTAGAAATGAGGATTTCTTTTTCTTGTAAATATTACAAAGAGCAAAAAAGATCAATGGAGGCTTGAAGACCCATAAATGTATGGAGATACACTCATGTAATAGTTAAGTTTAATCAACTTACTAAAAATCAACTAAGTGGTACACCTATGGCTCTAAGTGTGCACCATTTGATTAAGACTCATGGTCATCCCACCTTAGAAGCATACTAGGTGCATTTATTTATGTTTGCTTTCCATATCGAGTTTATGTATGAGAAGCATGTTTAGAATATAGAAAACCTAAATAAGAAGATAAAATTGGTGAGACCTTGACAAGCAAAAAAATCCCACCACTTAGAAAGTCTAAGGGCTTCCCAAAATAGTAAGTCAAAATAGATACAAATTAAATAGAATTTTAATTAATCCATGCTTTCTATTAATAGTATATGACATGACGACACTACCATCCTTGTGTGATATACACTCGGTCATGGGGCTCACAATTAGATGAAAAGTTGTGATTATATACTCAGTATATGATGCACCTTTGATTTGAAGCTTCCAATGCATTATACACACAGTTACGGGGATGGAGCATTTTCGAATCAAAGTTTGATTGGTATGTTCGACTTAACACTTAATAATGTAGATGTTATCCGGTCATGGGGATCTACATAAAAAAGGGAGGTAAAATATATCAAGAGTTACATGAAATGCAATTAGCAAAAGTTGTTGATTTTCAATTATTTGTGGATATACTCCTGATCACAGGGATCCACTTACAAGTCCTTAGCAACTTGATTCTTACTAGAAAATATGATTTCTTGAACTCTTTTAGGAGGTGAAGAATGTGATAAAATAGTGGGAGACAAACATGTTTGAAAGACCATGAACATGTTTTTGCAATATCAATATTCCATCACTTGCTTATATTCTCTTTTATTGGTTTTTTTGTAGATTTTTGAAAATTTCAAACTAAAAATGGGTAAGAATCCACTCAACAATTTTGGAAACCAATAAACTAATGGAGCCAAACTTCTGCGATTGGTTGAAAAACCTCAAGATTATTCTAGATTCTGAAAAGAGGACTTATGTCCTTAGTCAAAGTCTGCTGGACACCATTGGTGATAATGCCACTGATGAGGCCCATGAATTGTTCACTAAGTTTGTGGATGATGATCTACAAAAACGATGTCTCATGATGGTTTCTATAACCAATGAGCACCAAAAGACTCATGAGCATATGAAGCACGTTAGTGAGATCTACAAACAGCTACAAGAGTTGTATGATGTTCAAACTAGACATGAATGGTTCACTTTATCTAGGGAGCTTTTTAGGTCTAGAATAAGTGAGGACATAAGTGTCCATGATCATGGGTTTAAGATGATTGTACTCATTAAGAAGCTTGGACAATTGGATGTGATCATGGACAATGATCTCTATGTGGATTTGATCATATAATCATTGTCTAGCTCATTCGACTAATTCGTTATGAACTTTAATATGCCCAAGCAAGAAGTGATGATTAACAAATTGATGAACATGTTGGTAATCACTGAGGTGACGATGAAAAAGGATAAACCTCTTATACTTGCATCCTCTTGCAAGTCTGAAAGCCCTAAGGGTCCTAGAAAGAGAGGTAAAAGGAAGAAGAGTTCTTCCTTTAAAGGGAAGCAATCCTTGAAGAGATTGGGGAGAATCAACAAAAAAAAGACACTAAAATCGATGCTACTTGTTTCCATTGTGGTGAAAAAGGACATTGAAGAATTGCAAAGCTTACCTTGCAACCCTTGAGAAGGGTATGTACTTTTTTTTAAGTGTACTTGACGATAAATTCTTCCTCATGGTGTTTGATACCGCATGTAGTTCTCACCTTTGTAATTAGTTATAGGAGATGGAAGTAAGAAGGAATCTCAATGAAGGGGACTTGAAAATTGAGCAAAAATTACAACCATGGTTAAAGGCGTAATCAAGTTAGACTTAAGGAATGCTTGCATTATACTTGATCCTTGTTTTTATGTACCTAAACTTATTAAGAATTTTATTTCTATTTCCATTTTAGATTATGAAAGATATGATTTTTCTATATCTAATGGGATATTGAAAGTATTAAAGAATGGTTCCTTAATTGTATAACGTACTTTAAACAATAGATTACACATACTAGATTCTCAACCTTCATTGATGCACATTGAATCAAATAAAAAGAAAATTAGATAACCAAGAAAATGCCACTTTGTGGCATGTAAGACTTGGGCATATATCTAAAAGTAGGATGAATAAGTTAGAACCTCTCAAAACACTAAATATTAATGACATTGAGGACTTTCCTACTTGTAAGTTAAAATGACCAAGACTTCTTTTGTAGGACAAATGGAGCGAACCACATGTCCTTTAGATTTGTTCCATATGAATATTTGTAGCCCACTAAGAGCTAGTGTGAGAGGGAGCTATTCTTATTTCATCACCTTTACCGATGATCATACTCGGTTCGAACATGTGTATCTTATAAATTACAAGTCCAGAGCTTTTGAAAAGTTTAAAGAGTATAGGAATGATGTAGAAAAGCAAAAGTGAGGGACTTTGTATTAAAGCTCTTTAATCGGATCGAGAGGGAGAATATTTAAGTACCAAATTCTTGAATTATCTAAAGAAAAATGGAATTCTCTCTGAATGGACTCCACCCGGCACACTCAAACACAATGGAATAGTCGAGCGGAGAAATCGTACCTTATTGGACATGGTATGTTCTATGATGAGCTTTTTCAATGTGCCTATATTGTTTTGCAGATACGCCTTAAAAATAGCGGTGAGGCTATTAAATGTAGTACCCTTAAAGTCAGTGCCAAAAATATTGCATGAAATGTGATATGGTAAAATACTCTTTTACTCTTATCTAAAAGTTTGGAGGTCTCCCACTTACATCAAGTGGCTAGTGGGAGACAAGTTAGATAGTAGATTCATGTTGTGCAAGTTTGTGGGATACCCAAGAGAGTCTTTGGGTTGTTGCTTTTATGATCCCTCTGAATAAAAAGATATTTATTTCGAGGAATGCCTACGTTTTGGAAAGGCAATTTCTATTAGATAGAAATAGCATTGTTGTTGAACTTGATGAAGTTCAAGATGATCATCAAATCCCACAAATGGTGGAAACAAGTGAGCAACAAGAGCATTGCACACAAACTCTGAGAAGGTCAAACCAAATCAAGAAGTAACCCAAAAGGTTCAGATTTCTTTATGAGATGGGCCAATCGGATAATGATCCGAAGACTTATGAGGAAGCTATGTTAGACATAAACTTGAGACATTGGCTTGACATCATGAAATCTGAAATAAACTCCATATACTTTGACAAAGTATGAACTTTGGTAAATTCACCAAAGAGTGGATCTATACGCAAAAACTAGGAGTCAATAGAGAGGTAATGACCTTTAAGGCACAATTAGTGGTAAAAAGTTACACTCAAAAAACCTAGTATTGATTTCGAGAAAACCTTTTCACTTATCGCAATGCCTAAGTTTAGTCGAATTTTACTTGCCATATCTGCATATTATGACTATGAGATATGACAAATGGATGTGAAAATAGCTTTCCTCAATGAAAATATTGAAGAAGAAATCTATATAGAGCAACCACAAGGTTTTACATCTAAAGGCAGTGTGCAAAAAGTTTGCAAACTTAAGAAATCCATTTGTGGACTCAAACAAGCATCCCGATGTTGGAACATACATTTTGATAAGATAGTTAAATTGTTTAGCTTTGTGAAAAATGTGTAAGAACCATGTGTGTACAAGAAGGCTAGTAGGAGTAGCATATAGTTTATTATGCTTTATGTCGATGACATTTTTTTGATTAGGAATGAGAAAGGAACATTAAAGTGTATTAAAGCATGGTTATCTACACAATTTTTCATGAAGGATTTAGGAGAAGTATTCTACATATTATGAATATGTATCTATAGAGATAGATCAAATAAAATGTTGGGGCTTTCCCAAACCCCATATATTAACAAAATACTAAAGTGGTATAGAATGGAAGAATCCAAGAAGGAATTCCTCCATATGGGACATGGTCTTCGTTTTTTTGAGTCCATGGCCCCCAAGACACAGGAGGAAATATGTAAGATGTCCAACAAACCTTATGCATCCGTTATTGGGAGCATAATGTATGCTATTCAATATACAAAACCAAATATAGCACACACTCTAAATGTTGCGAGTTGCTTTCAATCCAACTTTGGTAAAAAGTCATTGGATGGCTGTTAAAATAATCCTTAAATTCTTGAGAAGGACTAAGGATTTGTTTTCAGTATACGATAATGGAGAATTGACACTTAAGGAATTTTTGGATTCTAATTTTCAATCCGATGCAGATGACCTAAAATCCACTTCTAAATTTATATTTTACCTTAATAGCGGCACAGTGAGTTGGAAAAGTTCCCAATAGGACACTGCGACTAATTCTACCATAGAAGTAGAATATATTATGGTTTCAAAAGCTATAAAGAAATGAGTTTTGATAATAAAAAAAAACTTCATCCGAGAGTTAGAAGTAGTGCTCAGTATTGCTGAGCCTGTAGTTGTCTTCTGTGATAATAATAGTGCAGTCGCACAAGCTAAGGAGCCAAGAGCTCATCAACGATCCAAGCACATTTTGAGGCGATATCGTTTGATCTGGGAGATCATTGGTAGAGGTGACATTTGGAAAGAGTTACATCAGAAGAGAATATAGCAGATCTACTAACTAAATCCCTAACTCAATGGTCTTTAAAGAACATCTTGAGAAGATGGGTTTTAAGATTATAGGGCATTGGCTTTAGGGTAAATGGGAGATTGTAGGAATAGTGCTCCACAGCTTATAAATTTGACATGCAAACTATTTCACTTGTGATACAATTTTGATTGAATGATATTTATGATAAATTGCTATCTTTATCTTATTCTTATTTTACTTCACTAGCATTTGGTTGAAGCCCTTAGATCACACAAGACTACAAGACCTGGTCACGCACTAGGTGGTGACTATGAAATAAGTCTTACACGGTTGTGATCTTAAATCTTTCAAGTTATAGAATCTTATGAGATAAGGCATTGAGATCCGAATAGACTTGCATTAACAATACATAAATCTAAGGGTTGGATATTGCTCCGTTTTATGAGTAATCCATGTGAGACATGGGTGCTTGTTAGAAACAAGTTCACTGAAAGCCCGTCTGAAGAATTCACTAGATAGCACTAGTGGTAAGTTCTCTAACTTACGCTAGTGTATATTATTAGTCCTTTGACCTGAGGATCTATGGTAACCCTGTGTTTAGGTTCTCATGCTTTGACTTTTCCTTAACCACTTAACTGATCTTTTAGGTTTAGATTGGGTTATGAGCTACTTAGATATGGAGGTATGTAAGATCCAAAATAGGATTCGACTCTTCATCTTTGTGAAGGGTGAGTACATCTCCTATGTATTCTATAATGATTGATTATATGAAATCCTTGCACAAAATAGCGTGACAATTTGGAACAAGGAATTTTCCAAAAATGAGGTCATAAAAGGGGATCAAACATTTGAAATAGAAACATAGTATTTATAGCCTATTAGGAACTCGACAAATATCTTGTCATAGTTCTCTTTCTAGAGATAGGAGATGGAGGACCGTATTTGTATGGTAAGAGTAGAGCTAGAATAGTTTTTCAAAAGCATTCATTTTGGCCAATTAGTTGGGTTTCATAGGCTTGAGGTTGGACATCGACCATGAAGATTGGGTACTCTTCAATTAATGAGATTAATTGAATTGAGTCATTAGTTTAAAGGAGTTTAGACTAATGTGAATATTTGATATTTTATAAATCAAAAGAGTTATCAGCTCATGTCTAACAAATGGTAGAACCTAATGGGACACACACAAAAGTCAATTGAAAATCCTACATGATGAAGAGAAATTTTCTAAGAGTTAGAAAGATTCCACCGTGACCGATTTGAGGGGGTAGATGGTTGACTAAATTGTTGGTCATCTTAACCTGATCTAATTAATTTAAGGAGCTAAGTTAGATTAATTAAATTAAGGAGCTAATTTAATTAGTGCCACATGACTATCAATTGATCAAGTTGACTTAAGGAGTTAAATTAACAATAACTAACTTAAAGAGTTTAGCTAATTGACTTAAGAGTTAGGTCAAAGATTAATTAATTAAATTAAAGTGTTTAATTTAATTAAAATGAAGAATTAATTTTGGAGGAAAAATTCAAATGAAGAGTTCATTTGGAGTGCATTAAAATTTAATTTGGATGGCATTTCATTAGAAGAAATGAAGATTCCAAATAAAATTCAAATGCATCTTATATTCACATGCAACTTGCTTGCAAGTTGGTGAGCAATTGATGTGGCCGGCCATCACATATGATACACAAACAATTTTAGATCTAATTGTTAGATTCTTTATTTTCCTCAAATTTTGCATGTGTTGCCTTATGTGTTGAAGTTTCACATTTTTTCTTCATCTCTTACCGCCAAAATCGGCCTTCACTCTTGATCTTCTCTCCTTTGTTTTCTACTTGACATTGGAGAGAACTGGATTGTCCACCGGTGTGTGAATCTTATCATTAGAGGCAAAACAATTGGATTGCTAACCTATTGGAGATCCTCTAATTAGGCAATAACTTGGAGATGTTTTTGAAGTGGCTTCCTATTTTTTTGATTTGGCTAAATTTTTTATTGAAAGTTCATCAAGGTGTTGGTGATTTCCTATCCAATTTTCAGTTTTAGCTAATTCTGAATTGATTTGGTTGGGCAAAAGTTGCCGTGAACCTGCCGCGCCATGGAAGATAGATTCTAAGTGTTGAAATGTTCTTCCTCCTTTCCTTGGATTTTGAGCATTCAAGGTATATTCCTTCTACCAAATCTAAATATAAAGCATAATTAGATCCTTGTTTTATGTGTAGCCTAGTTTATTTGGTATTTTTATACTTTGATTATTAAATTTTAGTGATACACTTAACTTCCTTGTATTCCCTCCAAAATCATTTTAACCATTTGAAGCTATATAGGAGACCCGTTGATATCCCACTTTGAAAAATACTCATCTATTCTTTACTCAACATATTATTTAAATGCGTAAATTCCAACTAGGGCTGTAAATGAATATTCAAAAATTCATTTTCCGTTCACATTTGTATTTATTTATACAAAATTTATCAGCATCCGTTTAAAACAGATATTATCTGTATTTGATTAGTAGATATTTGATTATAAATGGATATGGATATAGTAAATACGTATTCAATCCGTTTAATATTCGCTCTGAATATATCTTTATTAAATAATATATTATTTATATTTTTTAATAAAAATATCATAATCCATATATGTATACATATAAATTATAATTGAAGAATTGGAAAGAAAAAGAATAAATTTAAAAAATTATTGTAATATAGAGAAAAAAATTGAAAAATAAAGTTAATCAACCCAATTATTGTTGGTTGACTTTGTAATTAATATATTAAATGCCATTATTATTATTAATAAGTACTAATAATCAATTATAAAGTCAATTATTAATTAAAAATTATACTATTTGTTTGATTATTTTTTTAATGAAATTATATAGTTTCTTCTATTAATTAAAATATATATTTATTATAAGTTCATAGATTTACATATTTGGATATTTGTAAATAGATATTTAAATAATTATCATTGAAAATGAATATAAAAAAATAATTCGAATACAGATAAGTTTAATAAAATCTGAATAAATATGAATAATTATAATCGCGTACAGATATATCCAAATTTAACTGATATCCAACAGATATAAATTCGGATATCATTTTTTTAATATTCATCAAATTTATATTCGTAGTCGAATATTTAAAAAGTTAAACAAATACGAATATGAAAAAAGCATATCCAATCCGTTTAACATCTGTTTACACCCCTAATTCCAACAACAAATACAGCTAAAGTTATTCAGCTTGCAAACCCCAAAGAATTTCTCCCCACAATCATACCTTGAAATATGAAACCTGATTTGAGCTCAAGCTCATTTGATATATTGAGGGTGAAATTTTTTCCATATTCACTCAGGTAGGCAAGTTTCCATCATTCCTGTGTCCATCATTCCTGCTCTTTGCTCTCCAAGTGGAGCATTTGTCATTTGCTATCATATTTAGAGCTTAAATTCCAGACTGAACAATCCAAGCAACATCAAACTGATTTTACGGCAAGTAATAGACAAGCTTTTAATTATTACAACTTGCGAAACAGAGAAGAAAAACCGGCACTGTATGAACTTATCTAGGTAATTCAAATACTCATATTTGAATTGAATATCAATACCACTTCCTCTAACATAGCCTCCCTATTATGTCTGGGCGCAGGTTCCCCACCAAGGCAGTATGTACAGAAACAAGGAATTTCTATATAATCTATGACATTTATTTTCCTCTCATTCCAGTCAGTTTTGTCAGCATCGTTTCAAGGAATAAAATTCTTGGAACCCTATAGAGATGGCAGATTTCGTAGTGCCAGGCTTCTCCACATTATTTATTAACCGACAACAGAAATGTAGTCAGTGTCTCCATACTTAGATATAAATCATCAGATTGTAAACAGTAATCATGGACCATGGACAATGAAGACAATAGTAGTGAGAACTTTCAGAGCACACCAACGTGAGGTGAACTATTCCATTTAACCAGTTTAACATCAGCTCCAAGGTCTTTAAGCCTACTGGCAAAATTGCAGATCATTTGAATTGGAGCAAGATCATCATCGTCCGAACACAATATGAGATATGGAGCCCCAATACTCTGATTGCATTACAGTAATAACCATGAACCATGAAGCAAAGAGTTAGAGAAGTAACTTCATACTAAACCTAAGAGACACTCACAACTGTGGAATACAGAGTCTGCCAAAACTCAGCATGCTGTGATTCAAATCTGCTAAGAAAAAGTGCATCTAGAGTGGAAGAAATGCCACTTGCAATCCATGATGCCAGCGGTGGAGGATGTGACATTTTAAGAACAGTTGGATGGAGAACAAATTGAGTGCCTATGTCACTTACAAAATCTACTGGACTAGAATAAAAAATGTTGCCAGAAACACAGTCTCTAACGAGCTCCTTCACATGGAAATAGACCACAAAATCAGCAAATCATAGCAATGACCACAAAATCAGCAAATCATTGCAACAAAATTTATCAATTAAGATTCTTGTAAAATGAGAATATGGAGAATATTGCCGTTTAGCCAGTTTGCATCACATTCACCAACAACTTTGTAACAACATATTATTATATAAATAAGGTTCAAGATCGCTATACCCATAATATTGGAGGGAAACTGTCTAGTGCTGCATTTATATGCATTAACTACCCACATAATGGGCAAGCAAATTTCATGTATTACATGTTTTCATAGCAGCATAATATTAAGAGGATGGTGACCAAATAAAGTATTACCATATTGATTTGTTCTCCACCCCTTCCCTCAACTATCTGCAACCAAATGGAAGAGGGTTGAATTTGTTATTTCATATAGCTTAACCAAGGGATTCTTCATCCTGAGTTTCTAATAATGACATACATAAATAGATATAAGCAAAATAATTAAATTTCCATTAGATTGACAAGAATAGCATTTACCTGAAGAACCTTGTACATGCAAGCTTTTGGGCTGCCAGAGAAAGACGCAAACGCAATGGGACACGGCCTGAGTTTTAGCTCCTGCATATGTTATTAAATGAGAACACTCAATCAGTAAGGAAAAACCAATACAATTCATGAGACAAAGTTCTAAAATTTGGTAACCACATTAATCTGGTCTTCTTATGTTTTCTTTTTCTCTTGCAGCTTCTTTTTATGTTATATGTTTATCTTTATTTACTTTTTTCGTGAAGGGGAATGGTGTGATTACCATGTCCGAAATAATCAAGTAACAGGAAAGGTTAGTTAAGGTACCAGGACAACTGCAGATTACATGAAGATGCAGCAATTATGCTGCTCCAAAAGGAAGCCAATTGACTATGCTGTTGGATGGTGATATGGAACTAACCAATTCTATAACCATCAGTTTTATTCTGTTTTTTCATAGGCTATTCTTCGTATTTTAGACAGGTCAAAAGTTAATCCCCGTAAAGGCTTTCCAGAATTCAGGCTGTGTAACAAACAGTACAAGAGTTGATCTTCCAAAGGGCTACCAGAATACAGGCATTATAATTTGTTAAAGAAATAATACTTACAGGTTGCTGAATTTAATAGGTCTACCTGAACAAGCTCATGAACTATTTCTCGAGCCAAAGATGCAGCTTTATCTGGAAAGAATTGCTAATGAAGCAAATATTAATATCATTCTTAAAGCTTAGAAGAATAGGATGCGCTTTCTGAAAATTTAGCACTTGAATGCAACGTCTTAGTGCAAGAGGGTCTAAAGCAGACACAGAACCAAAGAATTAGCTTTGTGTCTTTCTTGCAAGGAATTATTCTTATTGTGATCAACAGATCAAACTTGCCCAGGAGGTCTTGCCCAATTGGTTAGGTTGAGACTTCAAGACTAAGAGGTCCTGGACTTAAGCCCCACTAGCGTGAGGTGTAAGTCTACTTGCATAGCTGTTTTTACAAATTATATTTGATCCTGATGTTATGAATAATGTAATTGACCTTTCCCCTAGAAACAAACAAATCAATCTTGCTCAACGTATAATCAGAAGTTGAATCCAAATTTTCTTCACTATAGTTATCTGTCACTGTTTGTTAATTGTCATACACCATATCTATACCTGACTTGGAAAATCTTTGGATATCCACCGACCTGGACCCAACAATAAGGAAATTATGCTTTTATCCCATTTTTTCCACAACAAGAAACTATTTTAATTCTATCTTTATACATTTAGTTAAAAGCTTAATTTCTAAGAGACTTTCTGCTCATCCAGAGATCAGAGTTTCTACAAAACTTAAAAGCAAAAAGAAGAACATCACATGACCGATCATTTCTCAACAACAAATCTATTAAAGAACTGATCCAAACAATAATGTATCAAGTTAACCAGTAATCCAATATGAGACACAATTATTCTGCATAAATATGTTACCCACCATCATTACCAAAAGCAATTCCACAGGGTAAGGTGAGCACCTTTTCATACAGTACCTTGTCTTCCACCGAATAGTTCCACTTCACTCATTTTCCATAGGTTAATCACATTAATGTAGCCATCAACCCTCAAGAACCTGATCCAAGCTTACCTTTGAGCCCACAGATAAGTTTGAGTAGAAGAAAACTTACAGAAACCCCCCCACCCCCCACCCAAAAGAGAAAAGTAATCCTGATTCACTCAACTAGCCAATTATTCAATTGCCAAGTGCCAACTAAATAAAATTAAACAATTCACTTGATATTAAGCAACAAAATCAAGAAACCCACAAAAGATCAAATCTTTAACAAACTGGGACAAACTCAAGAAGCAACAAAAATTTCAGTGCACGATCAAAATCTCAATGGTCAAACGCCTACAGGGATGAATTTGAGCTTACAAATTGAGGAATTGTGAGTGGCAAAGAAGGGAATTCCATCCAAGAGAAGAGTAGAGATCAACATAATTCTTCAAGTGCTTGTCCTGACAAGACATCCATGCAAACACCACACCTATCCCTTCCACTTTCCCACTATCCTTTCTTCCCCAATAAAACCTTCCTCCAAATCCCCACATATCCTTCTCTCCTCCCTTCCCTTCCTCCATGATATAAAGGCAAGAATTCCCGGAGAAACAAAATCAAGATTTCTTGAAAATCAACAGCCAAAAAAGAAGAGGTTTTGAGCAATCTTCAAGAAATTGAGAACTCTTAAGGATCATCAAGGGGGTAAAAAAGCTTTTACCTATTATCTTTTTTTTCTCAAGGTGATTTCTTTGAAGTGACAATGATGGTAAAATGACTATCTGTAGCTGTGTGCTTTTGTAAGTATGTGAGAGATTTTGGAGCAATCCATGGGACAACGGTAATGATTGACAACGTTGTGACAATGTATCTCCACTTAGAGCATGAAAAGTGTTCCACATTTTTGTGTGGGGCTGGTCCTCTGCCCTCCATCTCAGCAATTACAAATGTCAAGTGGCCAAAAATGCCCTTAGATATTTGATGTGGAAGGCTTTGATTGGCTGACAATTAGCTGGGTTCTTGGGGGGAAAATATCCAATTGATGGATGAAATGAAAGAAACTCATGAAGGTGGTCGGTCATCATATGGATGACGAGAAAGAACCAAGCATGGTCCATGGCCATGGGGGGCGCGCGCATGACAAAATCCCTAACTCTGCTTGTGAATTAATTAACGCTGCATAGTGCAGGGACAAATATAACTAATTGCCAAGTTCAAGCGTCTTATTTATATATGTATTTTATTTCATAAATCAATGCTTTTTTAAACGAGTGACAAATCACAAATACCCTATATTTATGCTTGTCGTGTGAACATATAAATTAGCTTTCGAGTTTAATATTAATATTTTACATTTAAAAAATATTAGGTTACTGCAAATTTGTTTTATGATTTTCTAATATTGTTAAGCATTTAATAAAATTATTTAGATAATTTTTCCAATAAATGGTGACAAATTTGACAAATAATTGTAAATTTTCTTGAATTGAATTTATGAGATGAACTGAAAAATGAAGAAGGATTAGAGGGACAGAAAGGCGTCATGCAATGACATTTGTTGAGATTATTTCTCTTTTTTGGGTAACTCACCATTTTCTTTTTTATTTTTCTCACTGAAAACCATTACATAAATTATTAGATTATGGACATCAATCATCAATATTTATTAGAAATATCATCAACATTTAATAAGCAATCAATGATCAACTGTCAATTATTGTCAAAGTAGATAAGTGCCCAGATTTTTTTATTGGTTTTGCATTTAAAATTTTACAGTTTTAAAGCCTCAATTTTACCACTTGACTGAGATCTTATAATTAGCACAATCCGCCATTCAATTTATCAGAGATTGCAGTCAAACTTTGGTAAGGAATATGAAATTGGAATGATGAAAACTGCCACTGCTAACTATAGTACTAAAGTGAAATCGACTTAAGCTAAAGAGGTGACAGGCTTTGACGAGGATTGGAAAGACTTCACCTCATCACAAAATTAATATGAAAAATCAAACCAACGTAGGACAGATTTTCTTCGACTGCGTGCGATCCTGATTGTGATACTGTATAATGTCCTGAAACTACATAGTGATCATATGTCTCTACAGACGGCTTAATGTTTTAGCCAATAAAAAATAACATGTGTAAATAATATATTAGCTATTAATTTACAATTTTTCATTTATATATTATATTTTATTAAATTAAATTCTAAATAATAAATAGTTAATTTTAATTAATATTTTAATATTTATTTTATAAATCAAATGTTGATAAATATCAAGATAAAAGTATATCATCTCAATCAAATCAAATATGGTGGTCTAGTAATCTCAAACTAATCAAGTCAGGACACGTGGCCCACCCATGTACGTGGACTAATCAAATCAAACATATTTGATATTATCTTTTAATATGTGTATTAAAGAGATAATTATCAAATGTGTTCAAGCCATTTCGGAGTCTCTTGCTGAACACCGATATAAAGGGATGACTAGAGACTCATATGGATAGATTCACAGATACATATTCATATATTCTCAAGCTCCAAAACTCAAGTCTTTAACCTTCAAGTTTTTGCTGCGACGACATATTGTTACGGCAAAGGTCCTATACCTTTTCAAAGCATCAAGTCATCAAGTCTTTTGATCTCAGAGTCAAGGTTCGGGTTTCAAAGAAACTTCGTAGTATTTTTTTTACCAAGTCAAGGGATACTACACCATATATCCGAGAACAAGCTTCAAGCTCTTAGATCATATATATATTGGGAGAAGAATCAGATAATTAGTTTTGTTAGGGAATTTATATTTTTTCTATGATAAATTGTAATTCTCAGATATTTTTTAATATAAATTTAATTTGTCCATTATTTTTCCTTGTCTTGTAATTTAATTTTGTAGACAACGAAATTTGTATGAACAAATTTTTGGCACACCCAGTGGGACACAAATCTACCCCACATCTCTTTCTCCCATTCGAATTTTGAAGATATTTGCAATTGCTCAATGGCACCTAAGAAAAACCAACTCACTTTAGCTAGGAAAGACGTTGCCGATGCCGCTGACCCTGCTGCTGAATCTGTCAATCAGCCCACAATTGGGGCCAAAAATATTGATTTATTTCCATTTGATGTTCTGACTCAGGAAGTCCAAGGAAAACGAATCCTAAGGTATTGTCTTTTGCTGAATTATCGGTGACAACGACTAGAGTGGCAACAATGGATGAACAACTTGCTCGGATGGCTCAAGCTATAGCTGGCCTCCAAAAGATTGTGGAAGAAAAAGATCAACAAATTGCAGAACTCATGAACAAGCAGGAATACCCTAATCTTGGAGGATTTAGCTACAATTATCAATCTTTCCTTGGCCATACAATGGCACACAAACAAGTTGGGGAGATGCCTTACAAGCGAGAAACTGATCTAAGGATTAACCACTCTGTAACTTCTATTGCTACATTGTCTGTTTAACAATTGCAGGATATGATCACCAATACTATTAGAGCTCAGTGTGGAATGCCCTCTCAAAGTTCTACTATGTATTCAAAGCCTTATACGAAGAGGATTAACTCACTAAGAATGCCAATAGGATATCAACCACCAAAATTTCAGCAGTTTGATGGGAAGGGAAATCTAAAACAGCATGTGGCCTATTTCATAGAAACATGCAACAATGCAGGGACGTACGGTGATCTTCTTATGAAACAGTTTGTATGATCATTAAGAGGAAATGCCTTCGACTGGTATATTGACTTAGAGCCTGAATCTATTGATAGTTGGGATCAAATGGAAAGAGAGTTTTTGAATCGCTTCTATATTACACACCGGACTGTGAGTATGATTGAACTTACCAATACAAAATAATTGAAGGACAAACTAGTGGTAGACTACATCAATCATTGGCGTGCATTAAGTCTAAACTGCAAAGATAGACTCTCAGAGGTGTCTGCAGTAGAGATGTCTATTCAAGGTATGCATTGGGGACTTCTCTACATTCTACAAGGAATCAAACCTCGCACTTTTGAAGAATTAGCAACTCGTGCCCACGACATGGAGCTTAGCATTGCTAATTGTGGGATTGGAATTCCTACTGATGACCAGAAGAAAGGAAGAAAAGATTCTAAAAGTGATAAAAAAGTTGCTAAGAAAATTGAAGATCAACGCATTCCAATAGGCAAGAAAACATCGAAAGAAATGCAGGAGAAGGAGTATCCATTTTCAGATTCTGATGTTTCTCATATTTTTGATGAATTATTGATAAGGAAGTTGATTGAACTGCCAGAGTTAAAGCATCCTGAAGAAGTTGGAAAAGTAAGCAATCTAAAATATTGCAAGTATCATTGAATTATCGGGCATCCAATAGACAAATGCTTCATTTTCAAGGATAAGGTACTAGCATTGGCAAGAGATGGAAAGATAATTCTTAATATGGAAGATGTCGTTGAGTTAAACCCTGCTAGCGCTATAACTGTAGCAGATACCACATGTGTTGTAAGCAATGATAGTATTTTCTCATCTTCACTTATGGGGGCATCAACAATACTTCAATTTGGAAGCTTAGATCCAGTGCTAGTGGAGACTCAAGTCATTAATAAAATAACTAAGTTGGAAATGAGTTCTACTACTGAAACTGAAGATGGTAGTGAGTGGATTCTTGTGACACACCAACGAAGGAGAAGATGATGTGTCAATCAATCTCGGCCATTAGCATTAAAGATCTTGCATGTGGCCAGACACCCTCAACCAAGGATGACGAAGAGTCTAAAGGCTACAAATAGCAAGCAGGGAAATTCATTTGTAGGTTACAAGAGGATTCAAGTAACTTTAAAAGATTATTTTCCTATTGGATTCTTTAATCAAAGAGTTGAAACAATGCATGCTATATCTTGTGAAACTGAAGAGTAATACTCCACTTCATGTTGTAGGCCATTACTTTTACGGATGATGACTTGTTATTGGGATCAAAACCTCACAATAGGCCACTTTTTGTCTCAAGATTCATGCAGGAGCAAAAAGTTAATCGCATACTTATTGATGGAGGATTTGCCATCAATATCATGCCAAAATTCACCATGAAGAATTTGGGGATTGTTGAGGATTTGTCACACAGTCGCCTAACTATTCAAGGTTTCAATTAAGAAGGCCAACGAGCCATTGGTATGATTCGTCTAGACCTCACAATTGGGGAGTTGGAAGTAAGTACTTTATTCCGTGTTATTGATGCAAGGACTTCTTACCATATACTTTTAGCACGGCTATGGCTTCATGAAAATGGCGTAACACCTTCCACTCTCCATCAATGTTTCAAGTATTCAAAGATTGGAGAAGTTATAAAAGTTGATGCAGATGTGAAGCCATTTACTGAAGCTGAATCATACTTCATTAATGCTAAACTTTATCTGGATCCTAACTCGGTAAGTGAAGTACATCCTATAAAGGCTCCAGGCAACCACTTCGTTGAAGGGAGATAAGATTGTTTTGAAAATTTCAGTAAACTAACAATTACTCAAGTTTTGACGGGCAAAGAATGCGAGCACAACGATGATTCCAACTTATTGAAATTTCAATACACACATCAAGCATCTTAGGTGAAGAAGAAAATTTCAGTTGGAGTATGTATTAAGTCAAATGATGCTGCTCAAAGCTAATTAAAAGCGGTAGAATTAAGTGACTATCAAACTTTGAAGAAGGGTTTCACCATACCTATTGTTGGAATAAGCTCATCAATCCATAATAGACCGTCTATTGTAGGGGTTTCCCACAAAGAATTTGATGGGACATTTGATCCTAAGGCATATGAGTTACTTGAAAAATCCGGCTATGACTTTGTTAATCCGCCCAATCTAAGTGAACTTAAACCTGAGTTGATCAGAGAAAAAGTTTATGGACTCAATGAAGTACAACAAAAACTAAGAAGACAGGGATTTTATGTTAAACAGTTAAGGGTTGGCTTGGGATTCAAAGTTACAGAATCGATTAGGATACGTGTGACGAAGAAAGATAAGTGTGCTGATGTCCAGCATATTTCTGCAGAAGATCATGTGAAGCAAGAAGAGTGAAAATAAATTAATCATCAAGTTTCTATATTTGATCATCTTAGTACTCCAATTACTCGTCCTTCTATGTTTAAAAGACTGGTTGTCAAAGATCAAAGCAAGTTTAATAAAGGTCCCCATTCGAGAGGTTCTGTGTTCAATAAACTCATAAATAATGCTGCAAAAAGAAGTGTTGACAATAAAATTGATATGTTAGAGTCAAAAAATGAGAGTTAAACTCTTCACTTATCCCAATCGAATGGAGCTGGATCTACAATCGTAGTCATCAATATGGACAAACCTATGAAAATAAAGCAGCACATCGTAAAATATCCATGCAAAAGGAGTAGTGCAGATGAAGATAAAGTGGAAATCACCATCAACTCTAATTACACAAGTGTCAAGGAGGAGCTAAATCCTATGTTACATAATCCATGTCTTGAAGAATTTAATAGATTAGTGGCAGGTGGTTTTATACAAGCTACAAACTACCCAATATGGATAATGGTGCTTGTCCCAGTTTCAAAAGCAGATATAGCGTTAAAATAGAGTATCGCATTTCAAAGGATAATAGTTGTTGAGATCGAACAATCATATGATGAAGAGAATGATAAGTTACACTCATGTATTTATATCGCTATTGATGAAGAGCCTAATTCAGAAAGTCTTAAAGATGAAATACTAAAAGCTCCTCCACAACTTGAAGATGGTGGACAGGCGATTGTTGATGAACTCAAAGAGTTGAATCTTGGCACGATAAAAGAGCTTCGTCTCATATTTGTTAGCAAGCTTCTAAATCCTGAATAAGAAGAACAATATTTCAAAATCTTGAGTGAATATAAGGATGTATTTGCGTGGATGTACAAAGAAATGCCAGGATTAAATCCAAAAATCGCAATCCATCACCTTAGCATAAAATATAGGGCTCGTCCAATAAAACAATCACAGTGAGTGCTTAGATTAGATCTTGTCCCTCTAATCGAAGTTGAAGTCAACAAGCTCATTGATTCTGGTTTTATCAGGGAAGTTAAATATCCAACTTGGATCTCTAGCATTGTGCCAGTTAAGAAGAAAAATGGTCAGATACGTATTTATGTTGATTTTCAAGATCTGAATAGGGCATGTCCAAAGGATAATTTTCTATTACCTATTATTGAACTTATGGTAGATATAACCACTGGGCATGAAGCCTTATCTTTTATGGATGGATCGTTCGGGTACAATCAAATCAGAATGTCACCACAAGATGAGGAATGCACGGCCTTTTGCACGCTAAAGGGTATTTATTATTACAAAGTGATGTCTTTTGGGTTGAAAAATGCAGGTGCAACTTATCAACGAGCTATGCCGAATATTTTTGATGACATGTTACATACAAGGGTAGAATGCTATGTTGATGATCTCGTGGTCAAGACTAAAAATAGAGATGATCATTTAGAAGATCTCCGCATGGTATTTGATCGACTGAGGAAATACAACTTAAAGATGAACCAGCTCAAGTGTGCATTTGGTGTCACGTCTGGCAAATTCCTTGGCTTCATAGTTCGACATTGTGGAATTGAAGTTGATCCTAGCAAAATCGATGCCATCTAAAGGATGCCACCACCAAGGAATCTTAACGAATTGCACAGCTTACAAGGTAATCTCGTATTTATAAGAAGATTCATATCAAATTTAGCTTGAAGAAGCCAACCATTTAATCACTTGATGAATAAAGATGCTCGTTTCGTATAGGATAAAGGGTGTGAAAATGCTTTTGAGAGCATAAAGAAATACCTCATGAATCCACCAGTTTTGAGAGCTCCTACACTTGGAAAACCATTGATATTGTACATTGCAGCACAAGAACGGTCAATTGGTGCTCTAATGGCTTAAGAAAATGATGAAGGAAAGGAGAAAGCTTTATATTATTTGAGTAGAGCCTTAACTAAAAATGAGTTGAGATACTCCTCTATTGAGAAAATTTGCCTGGCTTTGTTTTATGCAATCAAAAAGTTGAAGCATTATTTTGAAGCATATTCTATGCAACTCATTTCACGTGCAGATCCTGTCAAGTTTGTAATGTCAAGATCAGTACTTTCAGAAAGATTAGCTAAGTGGTCGGTTATATTCAATCAGTATGGGATCACATATGTTCCTCAAAACGCAGTTAAATGACAAGCTCTTGCTAATTTCCTGGCAGATCACCCCATTCCTGTAGACTGGGAAGTATTCGATGAATTACCTGATGAAGATGCCCTTTTCGTCGAGATCTTGCCATCATGGACAATGTTATTTGATAGAGCAGCTCAATCTGATGGAGCGGAGGCAGGGATCGTCTTTATTTCACTAGAAAGGAAAGTTTTGACATATTCTGTAGTGTTAAATGAATTGTGCTCTAATAATGTTGCAGAATATTAGGCATTGATTATTATACTTCAAATGGCACTAGAAATGTAAATTTTAAAAATTGAAGTCTACGGTGATTCAAAATTAGTCATCAATCAGCTTTTAAATATCTATGAGGTTAAAAAGGAAGATATGATTACTTTCAACTAGCCTCTTATTTGTTAAAAAAGTTTGAAAGTATTGTCTTAAGTCATATCCTGAGAAAGGAAAATAGGATGGCAGATGCATTGGCTAACCTGGCTATCACTTTAGCCCTTTCTGAAGAAGAAACAACAAATATCCCAGTGTGTAATAGATAGATAGTGCCTTCACCAATTCAGCTTGCCCATGAGGAATCAAATGTCATATCAGTCCCAGTTGGTGAAGATGAAGATTGAAGGACATTACTAATTGAGTATCTAAAGCATGGGATGGAGGTGCGTCGAAGGTCATCTCACTTCATTTTGTATAAAAATGTTTTGTATCATTGATCTTATGAAGGTATTTATCAACGTTGTTTGAGTGGTGAAAAAACAACTGAAGCTATGGTTGAGGCACATTCTGGAGTTTGTGGGGCTCATCAGTCGGGTCCCAAGCTTCATTTTCAGGTTAAAAGAATGGGATACTACTGGCCTACTATGGTTAAAGATTATATTAATTATGCGAAGAGGTGTGAAGCTTGTCAAATGCATGCTAACTTTATACATCAGCCTCCTAAACCCTTACATCCCACAATTGCCTCATGGCCATTTGATGTATGGGGTCTTGATGTTATAGGTCCTATTACTCCTAAGTCGTCGGCTAATCATGCTTACACATTGGTAGCTATCGACTATTTTTCTAAGTGGGCAGAGGCAGTCCCCCTTAAGGAAGTAAAGAAAGAA